>MU223824.1:0-14602 GCA_018584345.1 Thuja plicata | reverse complement strand
TAAAGAATTTTATGAATGGGAAATTCAGGCATACCATTCCTCTCAAATCTGGAGCAGCACCTGTCAGACAAAAATAGAGAAATTATAATCCTCTGGTTGAAGGGGCAATTTTCAAAGAAATAGATAATATGCTGAAAGCTAAGATCATCTACCCTATCCATCATTCCACTTGGGTAGCAAACATCGTTCTTGTGAGGAAAAAGAATAGAGAAATAAGGATCTATGTTGATTTTAGAAATCTGAACAAAGCTTCCCTTATAGATAACTATGCTCTACCAAACATGGATCATCTGTTGCAAATGGTTGTAGGGTCAGAGATGATGTCCATGTTAGATGTTTTTTCAGGTTATAATCAGATACAGGTAGATGAAGCAGATAAGTATAAAACAACTTTCACAACACCTTGGGGCACATTTGCCTATAATAGAATGCCTTTTGGGTTAATTAATGCAGGTACAACCTTTCAAAAGGCTATGGACCTATCTTTTGGTGACCTCAAAAATAAAATTATTGCGATGTATCTTGATGACTTGACTGCTTTCTCTAAGAAGAAGAAAGATCACCTAGGAGATCTAACCAAGGTTCTGCAGAGATGTAGAGATCGAGGCATATCCTTGAACCCAAAGAAATCAGTGTTCTGTGTCACTGAAGGTAAGATTCTTGTTCACATTGTTTCTCAAGAGGGAGTCAAAATTGATCCTGATAGAGGTAAAGTTATTCAGCAATTAAGTTTACCTTTGATTAAGACTGGTGTTAAATATTTCTTTGGTCAAGTGAATTTTCTGAGAAGATTTGTACCTGATTTTTCTGAGATTATGCAAAGCATAGTTGACATGATGAAAAGAAATCAAACATTTAAGTGGACTGATGATGGTAAAAGAGCTTTCAAGGATATAAAGAATGCTATTGCAAATGTTCCTGTCTTGGTTCATCCTGATTATACTAAAGAGTTCATTATATACTGCTATGCCTCCGAACACACTATGTCAGCAATATTGATGCAAGAAAATGAAGAAGGAATACAAGCTCCTATCGCTTTCATGAGTATGCCTCTGAAAAATCATGAGCTGAAGTATTCTCAAGTTGAAAAACATGCTTATGCAGTGGTGAGAGCATTGAAGAATTTCAGATTTTATATCTTACATTCACATTTAGTCATCTATGTGTCTGATGCCGCTGTAAAGAGCGTATTAACACAGCAAGATGTTGGTTGTAACCATAGAGGAGCTTGGATTGCAAAGGTCCAGGAGTATGACATAGATGTCAGTCCAACAAAACTCATAAGAGGGAATGCTCTTTGCAGGGCCATAGCAGAAAACCAGCAAGTTGAAAAAGATGATCACAGAGTGCTGATGGTAAGTTTACAAGATCCTTGGTTTTTAAATATTGCATATTTTCTGACTTATGGTGAATGCCCGGATGGATTAACTGCTAAACAAAGGAGGAATTTAAGGAATAAAGCTTTGAAGTATGTCATCCATGATGATGTTCTTTATAAGAAAGCAATTGATGGCACTTTTCTGAGATGTGTTGATAAGGAACAATAGGAAAAGTTGTTGAAATCTTTTCATGATGAAGCATGTGGAGGTCACTTCTCATCTACCGTGACATCTTTCAAGATCCTAAGGCAGTGCTATTATTGGCTTGGAATGTTCAAAGATGCCTACAAGTGGGTGGCTAATTGTGAAAAGTGCAAGTTGTTTATAGGAAAACCTCAGTTGGCTGCATTACCTTTGAAACCGGTGGTGATAGATGCTCCTTTTCAATAGTGGGGCTTGGACTTTGTAGGACCAATCAATCCTTATTCAAGTCAAAGACATTCATACATCTTGATTGCCACTGATTACTTCAGTAAATGGGTTGAAGCCAAACCTATGAAAAGGGCTACATCGGAAGCAGTGTGTGAATTCATCAAAGAATAGATTTTGGTCAGATTTGGGGTTCCAACAAATTGATAATGGATAATGCCTCATACTTCTCATCCTCAGAAATCATTGCCTTTTGTTATGATTATGGAATTCATATAGGGAATTCTTTAGATTATTTCCCTCAAGGTAACGGACAGGCTGAGTCAAGCAATAAAAATCTGATCAATATTTTGAAGAAATTGGTGGCTAACAATCAGAAGAATTGGCATAAGAAAATACATGATGCTTTGTGGGTAGATAGAACTACTCCAAAGAGAGCTATAGGCATTTCACCTTTTGAGCTGGTATATGGAGTTGAGGCCAACTTGCCATTACCTTTGGAACTTGCTACATGTAAGTTGAAAACTGCCATTGAGGATGATGTTTTCAAGGATAGTTTAGAGAAAAGAATTCTGTATTTGACCAAGTTGCAGGAAGAAAGGGAAGACATGGTTGATAGGATCACTGAACATTAGAACCAAGTCAAGAAGCTATTTGATAAGAAAGCAAGGCCAAGAGAATTCATGGAAGGTGATATGGTGCTACTATGGGATAAGAGGCATGAACCTAAAGGAATGCATTCTAAGTTTCAATCTTTGTGGAAAGGTCCATTCCAGATTGTACAGGTGAATCAGAATAATTCTTTCAGACTGGCATATCCTTCCGGAGAGTCCCTGCCATATTCCTATAATGGGCAGGATTTGAATCTATACCAGATGCATAGTTGAAGAGTAGGTAACCCCTGTGTAGTAGTTAGTTAGGTAGGTGTTCTTTTCGTGTCATAGTTTTAGCAGTTGCCTTTCATTTTGCTGCTGTTTTCCTTGAGTTTAGTTTTGCTTTGTTTCAAGTTGCTCTGCTCTCCTCCGCTCTCCCTGTATGCATTTTATTGTTGTTCTTTTTGGTCTAGACTCTGCAACCCGATGGATAAGGCACTTGCGAAACCAAAGTAGCTGAATTCTTCATGCACTTTGCAGTACATGATCCCACAGTCGGAGCCAGCTGTTGTCTGACTTTCAGTCACCCCTTTTTGGGCATTATGGTCATGTCAAGTCAGTCTGTTCAGTCAGAGTCTAGGTCTAAGTCTTTTATAGGTAGGAAATCTTTGCTAGGCTTCTCTTTCATTGCCTTTTTGTTCTGAGCCGGGTGGGATGTTTTCAAGGTCTCATTAATTGGGTAGGTTGTAGCACCCGATCTGGCAAAGATTATGATCTTTCAATTGATGATCTTTTCAGCGGATGGAATGATGTTTGGGAGTCATAAGTTTCAGACATTCAAAAGAACTAAGAGAGATTCTTCATGTAATGGAATCAACATTGAATCATTCAGGTTTCTACTTCATATCACTGTGTGAACAATCCATTTGTGGTAGAGAAATAAAGTTTGCAGTTGAATATATCGAGCTAGGTGTAGATCAAAGATTGGTATGGATCAATTCTATAGGTCTCCACGATCCTAATGCAACAAACGATGAGCAATTTGGTTAAGAAATGAGTGAGAATGAGCTCGACGGGTTTTAGCACCTCTCGGGTGATTTTCCACAAAGAAGAGAATGAGCTCGGCAGGTTTTTGCACCTCTCAGGTGATTTTCCGCAAAGAAGAGAATGAGCTCGGCGGGTTTTCGCACCTCTCGAGTGATTTTCCGCAAAGAAGAGAATGAGCTCGGCGGGTTTTCGCACCTCTTGGGTGATTTTCCACAAAGCTTGGTTATAATAAGGTGGGCCCAATTTATTAAAAAGGAATATCATGTCATTGTTTTCAAAGATCAAATAAAGCATGTGCTTTAAGTCAAGTAGCCCGCGCACTTAAAAATGACGTGTGGAAAGACAGGTAGTGGCTTTCTTCATTACGCGAAAATCACACCTACTAGGTGCGATTCCCGCAAAGAGGGATTTTCACATATTGCGGATTTCGCACCTCCCTCTACATTTTCCACAAGGAGAAGCACTTTTTGAGTTTTCTGCAAGGAGAAGCACTTTTTGAGTTTTCCGCTGGAGAAGCACTTTTCCAATTTTCCGCTGGAGAAGCACTTTTTCAATTTTCCGCAATAGCTCTCGTAGATGGTTGAAGTGGGAAATCCAGAATCAGCATCTTCTTCCTTATGTTCAATTTCAAATCCAAAGATTAAATGATGTTTCGAATCCGTGGCCCAATGGATTCAGCTCGATAATGCTGGTTGAAGATGAAGAGTTTCAGATTCTATAGTGACTGTTCGAGTTCTCAGATGTGAAAAGTCTTTTTCTTTACATTCCGTCTCTTTGTATTCGAAGAAGAGGGAAGGTCATTAGCCTAATGTATTGTAAACTCTATAAATTCTATAAAGAACCCAGTATACAGGGTCGGCAAACTTGTTAATGAAGCAGAGTGATTCTATTTACAAAGATAAATTCCTGTTTGTTGTTCCATTCTCATTGTCTATTTGCATGGTGAATAAAAAGAATAGTTATAAGTGAAACTGCTTTTTCTTAATGAATGCCATTTCATATCAGAAATTGCGGTGTGATCAATTCTAGTTGGTCTTTCATTTGTAATTCTTCCTCTGTTCACTCTTTATTTTAGTTGCATTTCTAAATGGAAAGTACACCTATGTTCTGAGACTGTGATTTCTTCCTGAATTCTATTCCTTGCTAAGCAATTGCGGTAACCGTGATTCCATTTGCCTTTTTTTATATAGGTCTGCTTCTATTCACCAAGTAGAACCTGCATTTCATAAAAGAGTAGGATAGGATTAGTTTAGATGTTAAAATTAGGTGATGATATATGATCAACATTCTACTGAGGGTTGTAGATTATCTTCATCTTATCTTTGCCTGAATTGTTTGTGCCTACAAGCAATTTGGTTAAAACTCATAAGGAATAAACCTGGTGATTAGTATAAAAAAAAATTCATTGAATATCATACACAATCAGGGAGCTATACCTGTCAATTCAGAGGGCAGTGATAGAAGACATACACTGACCCATTTGTTGGTAAACATCCTTTTGTTCTTTCACCTTGGGTGTATTGAAGAGTCAGAGGTTATAAATCTTAAGGGAGGACAAACTGTTAACCAACAGATATATTTTCCGACATTGAATTGTTTGTTTTGATTAAGGGTTCTCTCTTATTCAAGAGGTGTGTAACCTTGATGATAAATTTTTTTGGTTTTTAGATGTATGTCCAAATTAACAAATCCCTTACTTGGGGTATAAAATTATGTCATCCTTCATCGAGAATCCCTTTACCTAACAATGTGGAATGTGTGAATTCTTGTTCTCTTTCCCCTCTATAAGTTAGTGATGTTATTTTTGTTCAAGATTTATTCATCATTCTTTCAAAATCCTTCAAAAGGATCCCTTTACACTTTTTGTATGATATCTCTTTGCATTCATCCCTTTCGTGACCTCATGGGAGCTTTGACCTCTTTTTCCTAGACTATGTGTCTCTTAATGGATACCTCCTTGGTGTTAAAGGTGATTTATCCTTGTTCCTCTTTTCCTTAATATGTCAATATAGTCCTATTTTTTCCATCTTAAGGGAGGGAATATATGGCCTCCTTATTGCAAATATTGTAATTACTTCAAGCATTCTAGGTAGAGTACGCTAGCTCAAAAAAATAGGTTAGGGTTAGATGACTCTCCTTTACGCACATTTTTAGGATTGGTTGACTAGCATAATATAATTTGCGAGACCATTTGATGTCTCCTTTGCATACATTTTTAGGATTAGCTGAGTAGCACAACAAAATTTGCTAGACCATTTCACCTATCCTTTTTATGGGTTGACAAGCATAATACAAATTTCTAGACCATTCAATCTCTCACTTGCATATAATTTTATGAGTTGACTAGATTTCTGGACCATCTGATCTCTTTATACCAAATTATCTCATGGATCACCTAGCACAATACAAATGGCTAGCCTATGTCATCTATGGTTTCCTTCTATCCTTTGTGATTTTATAACATAAAACACTTTTGCAGTAGATTGGATTATGGAGTCTTGTCTTATCTTTGATGTGTTCTCTCACTCTTTTTATGTGATCACTTGTGATTTTGCGATAGCTTTCTAAGCGCGATGATAGCGATTGAGACATTTTCTTTACCGAGGTCTCTTCAAATAGTTGACTTCGAACCTTAGTGAGCTTTAGGATTTTTTTTTTTGTTTTATTTGTCCTTGCACATGGTTGTATGGGTTAAGATCCTTGGTTTTGGGGCTTGTTTCCTTAAACTTAGTGATATCTTAGCTCTTTGTAGCTTTCCCATGATCACATCTTTATCTCTTTCTCCCTCTCTTTCTTCTTGTACATAAAAATAATGAGGGAGGGAGATATGGTGTATGCAAGATAATTTTACACCCTCTTTCACAATACACACTTGGAAGGAAAATGATCCAATAGGCTAAAGTAAGATCTAAACACTAAGTGAGTGCAATGATCTATAATTATATGATTAAGAATGAAATAGATTTGACAAATTAATCTAATGATGGAAGATAAATGAATAAATTAAAATAAATTAGACATTTTTCAGGAGAATACAAACTAACAGAAACCTATAATTAATAGAAATGGAAAGCCATAAACTGTACCCCCCTAATATATGATTTTGAGGTTGTTCTAGGGTGGGACACAATGCGCTCAAAATATTTTTATAGGGAACAAAAAGCCTAAGGAATTTTTTTCCTTAGGATTCCACCCAAAATTTTGAATGATAGTCCCATAGGTCCAGACCTTTCCAGATCTATTCCTATAGCTGCACCGTCTGTACTTGCACATGGAAAAATAGGGAAAAGGTTGTGGAAATGGGGTTTCCTTGGTCAAACCCTTGTTTAGAAATCAACCTTTAAAATGAAATAAGATTGCATAAAGGAAAGTAAATCTTAAGGTAAATATTAGATCTACCTTGCCAATACCTTCATGAATAGATATTAAGATCATAGATATTCATCAAGATGCTTGAATGTCACTTTTTTTGAATTTTTTGACCTTGGAATGTAGAATGGAATCAAAGATACGTTCACAAATGTATAGATTTATGAATGTCACTCTTAGATCTTCAATGTTGTTATGCTTGATTAAACACTTATTATGGAGGAAGAATGCATGAGAATGGATAAATGATATTGTTTCTTTCTTGAGAACTCCTTTACTTGGCCATCATGAGAGATGATCTTACTCTAATGAAGAATATTTCCTTCGAATTTCCTTAGATTCTTTCCTTCAAATATTGAATTCTCTTAAGCTTGATTTATTGAATGCTTCTTAAACATAGATAGATTATGTATATTATTGGTTACTAAAATTAGGAGAGATAGGGTGTTTATATACCTCATCACAAATTTTAGGATTCAAAATTAAACCAGGATGACCACGAGGTCTAATTTCCCACTGAAACACCACAACAGGGCTTTGATTAAAATTTGGGCCCATTCCTCGAAGAACAAAAATCCCAGGGAATTTTTTTCTTGGGAACAAATATCCTAAGGCATTTTGTTCCTAAGAAAAACCACCAAAATTCAAATGGGAAGCTGGGAAGATAGGGAAGATTCCAAATCAAGAAGAAATAGGTAGCTGGATCAAGCATAAGAGATGAAATCGCTAAAATGAGGCCTAGATAAGAATCCACTCATGAGTAATAACCTTTTAGGATGGTACATTTAGTCCCCACTTTACTGGGATTATGAGACAAAAATCATGCTTGTGGTAAAGTAGATTGATGCATTGGAATAATTTTATTAAGGTTAAGGAGACAAGGAAACACCAAACCCCCAAGTGACTTAGGTCCTCATCAAATCCTAAACCATGATGAAAAAAGAAACATGAGAGAGAGAGAGAGAGAGAGAGAGAGAGAGAGAGAGAGAGAGAGAGAGAGAGAGAGAGAGAGGACCAACTAGCCTAGTAAGGTATTGCCTTACTTTGGATCATGCAAAGAGAAAATGTTGAAAAAGATGGAATTGATAGTGTAGCAATCTATGAGATTCTAGTCAACCCATCAAAAGGGATCAATCATTAAGGAAATAATGTCTCCATTAAGGGATATAGAAAAAAGAGGTCAATTAAAGGAACACATGAAATAAGGAAGGATCGATCTTAGTATCCATTGAATAATGCACAAGGCATGAAAGGATGAACACAAGGAAATAATTGTCTCCTTAGCCATCTGCATAAGAGATTGTATTGAATCATTGTGTGTGTGTGTGTAAAATGTGACACAAGGAGCGAAGTGTATGCCCCCATGTTAAAGTGATTGCAAATTCCTTAGCACGAGTAATGGATTTAATGAAGCATACATGCACTCATAAGAAACATTTTCACTATGAGATGCCCCTAAGAAAGGACAAACCAAAGGAAATGAACACATGAAAAAAGAGAGAATGAAAGGGATCTACTAACTATGGGGTCAGTATGATCATATGATAACTCATGTATATCATAATTATATCAAAATAAACCATCATCATCTCCCAAAGGTAGTATAACTATAAGAACAATGGAAGAAGGCCACATAAGAGATACAAAGAAGAGTCTTTTTTGGACATCATTACGTAGACCAAAAAGAATGGTAACTATCATTTTGTGTCATCCTCAATCAGATAACACAAAGGCACATTTATAAATAGTAGCACATGAAAGACATAACATGTATACAACATATAGAATAATTGAGATAAAAATAAAGGAATGTCATGAAATATCAATTATTTTATCACCTCACACCATTAGAGAAAAAAAGGGTCATCTAAATTAATCTAAACAAAACATGTAGCAAGAAACACGTCATAGGAGAAGCCTACTACAATAGGGAAACACAAAGAATCTACTATACAAGAGGAGATAATAAAGCATATCACTTGCATCCTATTTCAGTCTATATCATCTAGGGAAGGTGGGAAACACACTAGAGGAGAAACATCAAGTATGATAGATGGAACAATAACTATTTCCAAATAAGGACCATGCTCTAAGGATGAGTCACTTTTTTGTCACTAGGATTAAGAGATAATTATTTTGCAAAGTGAGCTGGTAAATCAAGATTAATATCAATAAGATCATACATATCATTATAATCACTATCATAAAAATAATTTGCATTAGAATCATCTAAATTTTCATCAAGAGTATATTCTTCATCCAAATTAATCAAAATAGGATCTCTAATTTGAATAGAATCATTATGTTTGTTCAATTTCATGTTTTTGAGATTAACTTCCTCCATTGGGCCATGCATAGGTTGATAAAAGGGAATCAAAGAAATAGAAGGTGTCTTAGGGGAGGAAAGGTTTTTGGAAGAACATACACAAGCTCTAGCACAACATTTATGATGATGATCATGAGAATAATGATTATGTTTAGTTTTTTAAAAAAATTTGGTTGGGTTCAGAATCAATCAACATCGGGTCCTTTTCTTCTTTAGGATGAAGAATTGAAGGCACCGTACTAGGTTGAGAGGTGGAAAAAATGAATCATTTATAGGATATAGGAAGTGGAACTAAAGAATAAATAGGAGGTGTAGGAGGTATATAAAGAATTACAAGTCCAGTATAAGAAAATGGAACTATAGGACAGGGATTGCTAAGTTCACCAATATTTTTAATATTGAATTTTTGATAAGATAATAAATAGTTATCTTTGTGAGGTTGGATAGGTTGAGGCATGAAAGGAAGAAATAAATCAAGGTCCTAGTTCCTTCAAGTAGCTAAAGGATGATAAAGACTATGGTTAATCATGTTGATTTCTCCATAATGGGGAAATTTCAAACACTTATGGATAGGAGAGTTGACTATAGCTTTCATGGAAGTGAGCCAAGGAAGACCAAGTCTACCTTGAAATTGATAAGAAGTTAGGATGAAAAAAGGTGACATCTAAGGTTTTCTTACCAACTTCTAGGGGAAGATTAATAGAACCATGGGTAGGATAAGTGAAGTCATTGAATATTTTGATCATCACAGTAGATTTATCATAGAAATATTGTTGGAGCTATCTGGTGTAAAGATGTTATTTAGTTATAGCATTCACCATGTATGTAGGATCTATAAGGAATCCATGAGAAGGAATACCACCAATATTTGCAACTATGTAAACAAGACCATCATGTGCCCTCATAGTCTCACTAGGATCAAATGTAATTAAAATATTAGGTTCCAATTGGGGTTTAGGTTTGGATTGATAAATAAGGTTGATTAAATTGTTGGCCTGGGTAGTCTCAGTGTCATAGGTCACAATGATAGGATAGTCAAAAACATGGTAGATGAAGAAGGAATAGTCTCAATGGTATTGGTTGAATGTGAAGGAAAAGGGTTGGTAATAATTTGAATTTTTTTATTAGGAAAGACAACATTTTTGTTTCCTTGATCATTAACACCCTCAATAGATATATCATTAGAATCAATGAGGTCTTGAACAATATTTTTCAAATGGTAACACTTCTCAGTACCATGACTAGGTTAACTATGATATAGTCAAAAATCTTTGGGATCCAAGTTATTGTTGGTTTGTTTGGAAGGATCAATTGGCCTAATAGGAGGAAGTTTTAAGATATTAGCATTAATCAACCTCAACATCATATTATACAAATATTTAGAAAGAGATGTAAAATTATGAGAAGGTTTAAGATAAAATGACAAAGGAGCCACGCCTTTGAATATTGTTGCCACTTTTGCATCAAAATTGTTTGATGAATTATTGATCTTGATGAATCCTTTTGGTTTTTGAAACTTCTAAAAAGGTAGTAATTTGGCATCACCCTTATCTACTAGAGTCATTGGAGGATTTCTCTCAAATCGATTCACTTGATGCTGATAATTATGAATCACAACACCTAATTGAGTAAAAGAAGAAAATTTAGAAAGAAATATCCTATTCCTAATGTATTTTTATAAATTAGCAATGAAAATAAGTTGAATTTCAACATTAGGCACAAGATAAGAATTTTGATCATGCAAATATTTAAATCTCCCAATGAAATCAATCACTTTTTCTTTAACACCTTGTTTATAATGCATTAAATCAATCAAAGAAATATTAGGACCAACATTGTTTTAAAATAGTTGGAAGAAAGATTAGCAAGTTTTTAGAAAGAATTGATGGAATAAGGGGACAAAGAACAATACCATTGCAAGGTCTTATCTCAAAAGGTTCTAGTAAATAGATTAGCCATGAACCTATGGTAATGAGAAAATTCACTACATAATGTTTGAAAGGTTTTAACATGAGTCAAGGAATCACCTTTACCATTGTAAGTATCTAAATGAAGTTTTTTCATATATTGAGGGATGACAACATGAATGATATCCAAGGACAAAGGACTAGAAATGTCACAAGTAGGGATGTTAAACTCGGATTGATTCATAGAGGCAAATTTATGTTGGAAGGATAAAATGGTTCAAGAAAGGCTATTTATTTTGGACTTGGTAGAGAGGTTGGTAAGACACATGTGAACTGTTAGGACCATTATGGGAATGGAAGGAACATTGGAATAGGAAAATGAAACATTGTTGTAGGTAGGCATGGATGAAGGTTGTGAAACACATGGAAGAATTGAACATGGAGGAACAATATTATTAGGAATGCTTCCCATACTAACATTATGATGAAGGAGAATATTAGGTTCTTGGAAATCTTGCATCAACCAAAAATATTTCATTTCTTGTTTGTTTGATGTTTTGTTCCAGTTGGGCGGTTTTGGTATTTTGGTCGGTGATCAATCTATGCTTTTTCTTTTGTATTGTGGTTGTAATAGTGTGTTCTTGGTTTCCTCCTAGAGATTATTCTATGATTGCACATAATTTGGTTTTGTCATTCTCGAGTTATGGTAGATTCTTCACATGTTTGTCTAGTTCTTCATTTTTCTGGTTGGTTGTTGTGTTTCCGATCGGTTTCTTGATCTTACGGTGGGTTTTTTCAAGTGTGATCATGCAAGATCATTTTTATGTTTGAGGCCAAAATTATTTTATGTTTTCATCTCTTAATACTTTCATAAGAGATTGTTCCTAAAGATTTGGGTCATGGCGTATTTCTTGTATAATATTTTCTCAATTATTGGGGAATGTTGTGTTTTCTAGGCCGACTAGATGTTGTGATGGATTTATAAGCTTATGGAATTGTTACTAAGGGACAAGAGGTGATATCATAAGATTATTTGGCTTAGCTTGGGTAAGATTTGTTAGGGTTTTGAGTGTAATTAGGCCTGTGTGCTTGGCATGTAAGACTGTATGTTGCAGGTCTATTGTAAATTATTTCTGATGATAATGAAAGGTTGAATCTCTCATTTTCTTCATTGTTATATTGTTTCTTCCATTGTGTTATATTGGCTAAAATGTTTGGACCAATATCCTTGAGGTTTCTCCATCCTTGACTGCATCAGGTGGTATTAGAGAAAGGAAAAACAAAGTTGAGCATAAGGTTAAAATAGGTTGAGGTAGAGTGAGGTTGAGATGCCTGTGTTGGTCAATCTGAGTTCCTGACTTGTAAAGCCTTGGACCTATTTATCATGATGTGGAAGAGTGAAGATCTAACTTGAAATCATAGAGGACTTGTGCAAAGTGGAAATAAAGGGTTTACTTCTAGTTGTTAAGAGTTGAAGGCATACTGATTGGAGGCATGTTGCATGTGTTTATATATCATCAGTTGGAGAGGCAGTTGCACCCGAGGAATGGAAAGATGCCGCCTAGAAGAATGAACCTTGGAAGGCTAGAGGATATGATGGAAGAGGTTAGAGTTGGGATGAGGAATGAGATCAGAAATGTGTTGATTGGATTGAGAAGGAATCCAAAGACTAAAGAAGAATTTGAGGAGGCTACTAAAGATTTTGAGATTGTAGATACTAAGATCCTTGCAAATCAAGAAAAATTATTGAGAGCTATGAAATAAGTAAGTAAAAGTCATGGAATGGATGTTTCTAATTTCTCTGGTTCATTGAATCCTAAGGATTTGATAGATTGGATTAGAGAATTAGAAGTCTACTTTGAGCTTGAAGATATCAGAGATCCACATAGGGTTAGGTTAGCACATACTAAGTTGAAGGGTCATGCCTCCTTTGTTAGAATACTTCAGGATACCTGAGAGGGGGGGGGGTGAATCAGTTATCAACAACTTTAAATCTTTTGTACTTATTAATCTAGATTGATATAAATTAAATGCACATTCAGATAAAACATTACACAACACACCAATTTGGTTATGGGGAAACCAAATGGTAAAAACCCTGGTGGGAATTAGTACCCACAAAGAATTATACTGTTTATAGTAATCCCTGTTAAAAGATATTTCAACCCTGTTAGGAGTTGTTCATTACATTGCAGTAGTATAGTGACCTGGTTAAGGGTCTAACCCTATTAGGAGTCTTTTACAATAACCCTATTAGGGGTGGAGGACTCACTGTCCAAGGACTTACTGTCCAAGTGGTGAAGGCTACAACCTTTTGGATATTTGATACACACTATATCAACAAGATGAACTGCTGCTTGTGACACTACTTGTTTGATCAGTTCCTTTTGTGCGCCGATGCTTTAACCTCTTGTAAAGCACTATAAAAATCTTATCTATATTTTGAAAACTTCAACTTCAATATCTATATTATCAACATATGATAAATATAGGTCTACTGCTTTAACACTTTGCTCTGCTTTTCTTATCTCTGGCTTTCACAACTCTTCTTATCACAAATGACCTTCTATAAGTACATACTCCAAGTATGAGATCATGAGACCTGTTAGACAACTCTTCATAACATTCTTGTTGGCTCTACTAAGTGCGCAAGCATAATTAGAACCACACAAGTACAAACTAAATAGGTGCGTCGCTTCACTAAGTCGGCTTCACCAATTTAACCATAACTTTGCAATCTTCTTGAAATACATTTGGTGCCTTTAGATTAATATCAAAAACTCATAACTCATCATGAATATACACACGCATATCCTGAAGATAGGCGTAACTCAATAAACATGTTACATATGTCAACCTTAAACTATTATTCCTCCAGAACTGTAACCGTCAATAACAAAATTACATATCTTTACTGAAACATCATATCTGGGTCTACGTGTATGAACATAACATAATAAATATGTCAACAACATGTATCTATCCATGCAAGTCTTCATGTCATCATATGGATAAGTATATATAGAAGTACTGCTGTGTATTATATGTTGTCATCAATGACAAACATACAATCAATCAACTGTTCAAAATCAAATCTCCAACAATCTCCCCCTTTGGCATTGATGGAAACATATGATAAAAACAACTTCTATTCATGGTGTCTTCTTTCTTTTACAATCTTCTCAATATCCTCATCAAAGATTCATCTACATTGCTGCAGTTACATGGACTATGTTTTATATGTATACTCCCCCAGAGTATAAGCTCCTTGTATGTGTTCCTTGTTTTCCTTGTTTTTAGTACATACTCCCCCATTGATATCAATGTAAAAGGGCACCATAAACCATTATGCATAGGTACTACTCTAGAAGTAGAATAGTCAACCATTCATCAGTCACATAGGACTGATGTACTTGCTACTTTCTTTAATCAAACTTAGGAGAGGGAATGACTCCCAACTTCTCCCTTAGATACTCAAAAGTATTCTTTGCTAAAGGCTTCATGAAAATGTTTTCCAACTGATCTTTTGTGCTTACATAGTCCAATTTCACTTCCTTGTTTGCAACTTTTTCTCTCAGAAAATGGTACTTGATCTCTATGTGTTTTGTCTTT
>MU223823.1:5054891-5066098 GCA_018584345.1 Thuja plicata | reverse complement strand
TCTAATCATTGTCTCTTTTTGTACAGAGTTTCAGGATCCCTTCAAAACCTATTTACTCTAACAAAAAACACTAGATACCTCTAGCTTATAGCATATTAATATGCAATTACAAGGAGACTAAAAAATAAAAAGTGTTCAACTAGAAGTTTCAAAAGGTTTTGAAAGAGGATTATATAGCTATAATAGTTCTATCTTGCATAATATCACCTAAAAAATGCAACATGCTAGGTGTTAAACTATAGCGTCGAATTGATTGATTTAATTATATTAATCATTGCTCAATATAATATTTGACTATATATATAATCATTATTGTTAATGTACATTATAATCAACTGCAATCTATGTTGAAACAGAGTTTAACAACATCTGCTATTGAATCGACACAGTCAATATTACAAAAGCCTTGGAATATATTAATGCTATTATGGGTAACTATCATCCGATAGTTAACGTAACATATTATATATTAATATGGTATGTTAACTATTGAAGGATATTTATCATAATAATTGCATATAATATGAAGTGCCCAAAATGAATACTATTGATAAGTCCCGTATTTACAAAAGAGCATGTCTACATAAAGACATGGCTCTACGTGGCTTAAGCCAGGTAGAGTCATGTCTCTACGTAGATATGACTTATAATGTTATATTTATATGCTACGTATGATTAGAGGAAATAAATCAGTAAAAATGACATTTTCTTCTCCTCTGCAAACATACGATACAGTTTTAGTAAATATATATTGCACTGGAAATATATACAATAAGCAGTACATTTATAGACATAAGATTTTCTCTATAAAAGATCACATATTCCTAACATGGTATTAGAGCCTCAATAGAGGAAAATAATTAATGATAACCTTGAAATCCTTATTAATTCATTATATACAAAAGGAGAAGTTATAATGGCCAGCGGTATTAAGGTAGAAGACAGACTGGAAGGTGCTTCTTATTTCTTCTCATCGAAAATTTGAATTCTTACATTACTTCAAGAACTTGAGTTAGATTCTTATGTTGAGGAAGACAAAAATATGCCAGAAGAAGAACGAAATAAATCAACTTGGAAAAGATGCAACAATAAAGCAAAGAAGATCATAATTGATGTTGTTAAAGATCATATCCTCCCCTCCATAGCAAGACTTAAAACCACCTATGAATTATTCAAGACTATTCAAGAAACATTTGATATTAATAATACAAGTATATTACTTAATCTCAAACAACAACTTCTAAATCTAAAAATGAATAAAGGGTGAATATTACATCTTACTTTCTTTGAATTTTTGAATTAAGAGATCAAATCTCCACTATTGGAAATAATATTGATGACATGGAGTTAACATTAATAGCTCTTAGAGGATTACCCATCACATGGGAATCTTTTATTCAATGTATAACTGGATGTTCTTCTCTACCCAAGTTTGATCAACTCAAGAATAATTCCACTCAAGAGGAATCTTGATTAATATCAAGAGGGATCAGGCCTACCAAAGGAAATGAGATTCAAGCCCTACATACCCATTCAAATTTCAAAAGAAATAAAAGAAAATTTAAACATAAGAAAAGAAACTCTAACACAAGCCATGTAGGGAATCCCAATAAAAGTCACAAAAACTGAGACTTCTCCAAAATATAGTGTTACAAATGTGATAAATTTGGTCATACACATAGATTCTATCCCGAGAAGAAGAAAATTCAAGCAACATTAGCTGAAGTCAAAGGAGCAAAATTATCACTATTCTTCTTGGCATTATCAAGTGAAGTTAACTCAAGCAAAAACACTTGGATAATTGATAGTGGAGCATCTCGGCATATAACAGGATTTAGAGATCAATTTGAAACCCTAGAAGAAGATTCTTCCAAAGAAGTTACAATTGGAGATAATTCCACTTATCCAAGAAAAGGAATTGAGACCTGCTCAATCAAGTTGGAATTAGGGGCAACTATACTATTGAAAGATTTTCTATTTGTACCTGGCATAAAAAGGAACTTTGTCTCCATTTCAGGCTTTGTTGATCAAGGCTATCGAGTCACATTCCAATAAAATAAAGTATTAATATGGACAAAGAACACTAATATTAAGAATTCTATTTCCTTAGGGTATAGAGATGGAAGCCTATACAAAGTAGGAAATAGTATCAAATCAGCTCTAAGTCATGAAGTATCAAACACTAATGAACTCTGGCACTGAAGACTAGGTCATTTTGGATTTAGCACTCTTCCATCCCTTAAGAATATTACTACAGGGATATCAGATCCAAACTCAAAACACATAATTATTTGTAAAGGTTGTGCTCTAGGAAAGAATATAAAGAGATCCTTTCCGTCTAGTGAATGTAAAACCAAAGTTGCATTAGAGCTCATTCACACTGACTTGTGTGGACCTATGTCAACCCTATCACTAGGAGTTTTTTCATACTATGTGATCTTCATTGATGGTTAATCTAGAAAAAATAGGATTTGTTTTCTTAAACTAAAGAATCAAATGAAGTATTATTAAAATTTGAAGAATTCAAAGCATTAGTTGAAAATCAAACTTGGAGAAAAATAAAAATCCTAAGATCAGATAACAGAGGTGAATATAATTCCAAAAACTTTAAAGAATTTTTCATTTCTATTGGGATCAAAATCTTCATACTTATTTTTTGGCCAAAGAATCCAACACTACTGAATACATTCAAAATAGATGTCCTCACTCTATTCTAGAAAACATCACTCCTGAGGAAGCCTTTACAGGAAAGAAGCAAGATCTAAGTCATCTTATAATCTTCAGATGTCCTGTATATATTCAAATTCCCAAAGAGAAAGGAATCAAACTAGATCCTTCTAGAAAGAGAGGAATATTTGTTGGTAACAGTGAAACTGCCAAAGGGTACATGGTATACATACCAGGACATAAATCCATTGAAATTAGTAGAGATATCAAATTTGAAGAGGACATTGCTCTGAAAATATCAACACTCACTGAAGAAGGATCAAATGAGAATCAGAGGGAGAACACTATAGAATATAATGAAATTGAGAATCAGAGGGAGAATGCCTTTGATAATAATGAGAATCAAAGAGATAACATAATAGAAAAATATGAACCTTCTCCACCTCACCTTGAAGATGTTGAAATTCCTAACAACAAGAAAACCATTATGTGCAAGAAAAATGATTGAGGAAAATAATGTTGAACCAGATGAAATATCTAAAAAAATTAAAAGAACAAGGAATCAAAAGTGCTATCTTGAACTTATGGCAGAACTTAAAAAATCATAACCAACTAATGTTAAAGAAGCCCTAGGATGTCAAGCCTAGAAAGATGCAATGATCGAAGAATACCAATCTATTGGAAAAAATTATGTTTGGGAGGTAGTGTGCCTAGACAAAAAGGGAAAACCATCATCTCCTCTAGATGGCTATTCGAAATCAAATATGCATCTGATGGCAGTATTGAAAAAGATAAAGCCAGATTTGTTGCAAGGGGATTTTCTCAAAAGGCTAGAACTGACTACGAAGAAAACTTTGCTCCATTTTCTTGTTACACTTCTATAAGATCTATTATAGCCATTGCAGCATCCAAAGGGTGGAAGATACATCAAATGGATGTAAAGAAAAAATTTCAAAATGGTTTCATTGAAGAAGTATACTTAGAACAATCAGAAGGCTTCATCACCCATGATAATAGTTATGTTTGCAAATTGAAGAAAGCACTCTACAGTCTGAAGAAAGCTCCCAGGGCTTGGTATGAACGTATAGATAATTATCTCTCTAAGTTAGGATACTCCAAGAATGATGTTGATCCTAATATATAATTCAAAATATCCAAAGGTGAAATGGTAATCATAGTTCTTTATGTTGATGACTTATTAATTACAGCAAAAGATCATCTTATTGCTAAATGCAAACAAGAACTCACAAATGAATTTGACATGAAGGATCTAGGATTGTTACACTAATTTTAGGATTAGAAGTTGTACAGAAATAAAATCATATTTTTCTAAATCAAAGAAAGTATACTATGGGCAACTTAACCAGATTTGGCATGAAGGAATGTAAACCATTAACCACTCCGACGGAAACAAATCTTCATAAAATCAAACAAGAAGATACAAATTCAGAGCCTACATATTCTTCTTATTACAGACAACTAATTGGATCTCTTATGTTCTTGGTAAACACTCGTCCTTATATCTGCTATGTCACAAATGTTTTAAGTCATTTTATGTGTAAACTTAAGAAGATCCACTTAACAACTACTAAATATATTCTGAGATACTTATGTGGTACAATTGAGTTGGGTCTAAAGTATGAGAATGTTGAGATACAAGTCCAAGGATTCAATAACTCTGATTGGGCTAGAAATTCAATCGACTGTAAAAGCATTACTGGATGTTTCTTTAGCCTTGGATCAACAATGATTTCATGGTTCAGTAGAAACCAATTAGCTATTGCTCAAAGTTCTACCAATGCAGAATACATGGCCGCCTCTATGGGTGCTCATGAAGCAGTATGGTTAAGGAAGTTACTATTTGGATTGTTTGGCAAGCCTATAAAACCTACAGTAATTTATTGTGACAATCAAAGTTGCATTAAGATTTCTGTAAATCTAGTCTTTCACATTCACTACAAACACATAGAAATTCCTTATCACTACATAAGAGATATGGTAGACAGAGATATTATCAAACTCGTCTACATAAGTACTGAAGAACAAAATGCTGATATTTTTACCAAGCCTCTTGCGAAGTTGAAAATCGAGTACTTTAGACATAAACTTGGTATGATTAAGTTATGATTAAATTTCTGAGATTCTATCTCTTAAATATGTAAATTAATGTATTCATGAATAAACATTAAATATCACAATATTGTGTTTTTGAAAGATGACGATCTTTCTTGTATGTAAAGTCACTATTGTAAGGTGATGACCTACAATAGTTTGACTTAAGTTATCATATAATCCAGTTCTGAATTTAGTCGGGGATCATGATAACTAGTGGTTCAAGATCTTAATTCAGATTGCGCGGAATATCTTGACACCTATGTTTATCACTAATATCTAGTTCCAAATTTAGTTAGGGATTGTGATAAATTTCCTTCATCAGGTTAAACTTATGTTCCAAATCATGCCGAAAATCCTGATCTAGAGTGATTATGTGTTATTTTAAAGGGAATCCAATTCTGAATTAAGTCAGGGATTTCAATAATGCTCAAATCTTGTGATTATCAATCCTCTCTCGCTAAGAGGGACTATTAAACTATAGCATCAAATTGATTGATATAATTATATTAATCATTTCTCAATATAATAGTTGACTATATATATATTATCATTATTGTTAATGTACATTATAATTGACTACAATCTATGTTGAAACTGCATTTAACAATATATGCTATTGAATCGATGTAGTCGATATTACAAAAGCCTTGGAATATATTAATGTTGTTATGGGTAACTATCATCCGATAGTTAACTTAACATATTATATGTTAATATATTATGTTAACTATCGAAGGATAGTTATCATAAAATTGCATATAATACAAAGTTCCTAAAATGAATACTATTGATAAGTCCCATGTTTACGAAAGAGCATGTCTACGTAAAGACATGGATCTACGTGGCTTAAGCCACCTAGAGTCATGTCTCTACATAGATATGACTTATCATGTTATATTTATATGCTACCTATGATTAGAGGAAATCAATCAATAAACACGACATTGTCTTCTCCTATGTAAACATATGATATACTTAAATAGTAAATATATATTGCACCGGAAATATATACAATAAGTAGTACATTTATAGACATCATATTTTATCTATAAAAGATCATATATTCGTAACACTAAGTACTAAGATATTTTATTGCATCAAATTTAGAGAACTTCAAGAGAGTTCTAAGACTACCAATGTGAGAGTGTATGGGTGAAAGTGAGAGACATTGTGAGAATGAGAGCTCTTTTTTGTTTTGATAATTATAATTTCATACCAAAAATAGACTATCATCCAGGGGTGTACACTTGGAAAATTCATGATAATGTAATATTCCAATGACCTCTTCAATCATGAATTTGTGTGGGATGCTAACATGTAACACAAGTTTACACTTGAAGAAGAAGGAGACCGTTGCTTCCAAAGATGTCTCATTTCTATGTGAGACAACAAAGAAAATGTTTGATATTGGGTAAGAGGTAGGGAAAATCATCAAGAATATGATTTATGTGGTGTCTGGTTTTTTGTTTAGGGTTGGGTTTGTCCAGGGTCTTTACTGGTTTTTGTGCTTTTTCTGTCAGGGGGTGTTGTTGGTTCTTTTGGTGGGTGACTGCGGCTTTTGTAGTATGTTCTGTTTGTGTCTCTTTAATGCTTTATCATTGTGAAGTTGTAAACGGTTGCAGGGTCCCTTCAAAACCCAACTTTGCTCTAATCCAAAATGCAAGTTTTTACACATGACACTCTATTTTAGGAGAAATAAACTTAGAAACTTAGGATCCTCAAATTTATATAGTGTTGAGACTTTTCAATATCACTATTTTACATTTAAGGTATTTTTCTATCAGATTTTGATTATCGACTATGAAGTTGTAGGGGTGCACAATTTCTAACACTGCAACTAGATAATATTGATTGTTTTTTTTCAAAGGAGCCTAATATTGTAAATCAATACAAAAAATTTAAATTTCATTATTCACTTACATAGAATTGCCCATTAGCCATATTTGATCCACTAAAAGTGGAGGGAGTACTAGTAGCACATGAGATTATTCATTCTCTTTAATAAATTCATTCACTAGCTATGCTTCTTAAACTTGACATGATGTAATATTACGATAGACTCAGTTGGAATTTTCTCATGCGAGTTCTTGATAAAATGGGCTTCAAGAAGAAATGGATCAAGTGGACCTTGTCATGTGTATTAGGTGCAAAAATTTTAGTACTCAATAATGACAGCCGAAGTGGTATTTTTTCATCCTTAAAAGGAGTAAGGCATGGAGAACCCCATTCTCCTTTCTTGTTCAAAATCATTGCAAAGGGTCTTACTAGAATCATATCTCAGAAACATGAGATGGAATTGTGGAAGGGAGTTCCCGTGGAAAATTGAGAATTATTTATAACCCATGTTCTCTTTGCTAATGACACATTACTATTTGGTCAAGCAACTATGGAAGAAGCAAAATTTATTAAAAAAAAATTTGAGGAATATTGTTTGGCTACAGGGAAGAAGTTGAATGCATCAAAATCTAAGATGTTTTTTCTTAACACAAGTCAGATGATCGAATCCTCTTCAAAAAAATTTCTTAGGTTTAAAGAGGTAGCTCTCCCTTGAAAATATTTGAGGGTTCCCTTCTTCATTGGAACAATTAAATCATCCCATTGGAAAAACATTTTGATTTCATTAAAGGAAAGAATATCATCATGCAAGTTTAGATGGTTATCACTAGAAGGTAGAATTATGTTGATAAAATTAGTGTTAAGCCCAATCCCAAATTATGTAATTTCGATATTACAAGCTCCTAATGGAATTATGCACACCATAACCAACTACATGCAATTCTTTCTATGAAGATAAAATATGGATGATAGGAATAAAATTCTGTTATTGTCTCGGGAAAGTATATGCTAATAAAAAAATAAGGTGGATAAATTATTCATAACATGGAAGACAAAAGCTTGAGTCTAGGGGCCAAGCTAGCATGTAAATTGTACTCAAAACCTAATTAATTATAGGAAAAAATAATCTAGAGTAAGTATATGTATTGTAGGAAACCTAAGAGGACATTCAATTGTCAAATCCACCTAAAGGATCTAGTATGTGGAATATCATTGTAAGAAGTAGGGAAGTGATCCCTTTATATCTATCATGGGTTATAAAGGTAGGAGACAAAGCCCTCTTCTGGGAGGACTCTTGTAATGGGCACCCACCTCTTCAAATTGAGCCTCAATTACAGAAAGTGAAGACCGTCTTACAAAAAATTTGGGGAACAAGAATTAAGGATTAAATTTTGAAATCAAATTTGAAGGGAAATGTCAAGTGGTAGAATAGAAACACTTTTCACCTCTTCCAATTCTTCAAGCCCAAAAAGACATGCTAGAAGACATATTCAAGCATAGAATGCTATTTTATTTAAATTATTCAGATCAACTAATCTAGGCCCAAAGTAAATCATGCCAATGTACAATTAAGGAGGGTTACCAATCACTGAGATTCAAGGGTTGTGTGAATAAGAATAGGGGGATTTGATTTTGTTGGCATAACACAGTATTTCCTAAGGAAGAAATTCACATGGATGACATTAAATAAAATACTTACTATTGATAGACTGGAAAGATTACGAATTACATGAGCAATCAATTGTGTTTTGTGTAGATCCCAAGTTTAAACTTCATAGCTATTATTAATTCAATGCCCCTTGCCTAAAGAATGTTGGAAGTGGTTATAAAATAAATTGAAGTGGATAGGGCCTTTGCCAAATTGTTTAAGAGATCTACTAGCTGGTTTGCCCATTTTGCAGAAAGATTTGAATTTTTTGTTGTCCTATGGAAAATATCTCCAACAATAGTGTCATGGAGTATTTGGTGGGAGAGGAGCAAATTCATATTCAAAAAGGAAATATTTTTTATCCATATTGTGAACAAACAAATGAAGAAAAACATTTTAGAGAATATGATTTTTAATGTATCAAGAGCTCAAAATTTTTTTCCTTGATTTTTACATATGAAGATTCTCAAATTCTAATATATTAACCCATGATTAAAATTCCCTTTAAGGGATCATTGATCTAAAATTCAAAAATGGTTTCAAAGAAAACTTTAGTTAAGTGGGAATTGCCTAAAGAGAAGTTTATAAAGATGAATTTTGATGGTAGTTCCAGAGGTAAATTGGGAGAGTTTACGATTGGATGTGTTCTTAGAGATAGTAGATGAAGGATATTAGGAGATTTGCAAAAAAAGACTTCCAGTAAGAATGATCAACATTGTTGAAGCAACTTGTCTCCTATTAGGTATTAAGCTTTCTTTGGATAAAGGAATCAAATGAATTCACATTGAAGGAGATTCTCATATTATAATAGGAGTTGTTATATAAAAGGGGTAGTTAATTAGAAACTAGATTACATCCTATCAAAACTTTGGAGACTACTGCCTAGATTTAAAAAATTTAAAATTGGTGATTGCTATAGGGAAGCAAATCATATCACTGATTGGAAAGCTAATTTTTGCTTCAAATTCCAAGGAGAGACCTATCTTTTTACTGAGGAACAATTAAGCCAACATATACTAAAAGATGAGAACATAAATACCAATGCTCATTTCATAAGCAAGATACAAATGACTAATATTTAATGATGCTATGGTTTCTCTCAGCTAGTGGCGAAGTCAGATCAAGAGGAGCCTTTTAAATTTTCTTCAAGGTTGTGCATTTTTGTCTTTTGGGTTAACAGCTCAGAAAATTAGGGGAAGGCTATGCAATTGATCCATGGTGGACAACATAAACATTCAATCAAAACCCTCCCCAATAAATTTCATTAAATAATTTAATATTTAGTTTTGTAGGTTTCTAATCCAGATAAGGTGTTGCTCAAATTCCAAAGTTCTATCTTCATCAGTATTTTTGTCGAGTCTGCTAAAATTAGTACTAGGGATTTTCATTTCTCCAACTTGGATTGAGTGACATATTCGTACCAGCTCAACTTGTAATTATGCTTCCTTTTTGAGAAATTGTTTACCCTGTGCCTTAATTTTATCAACCCGAGATTGAATTTGTTGTGGTTTGTATTTCTTGGTCTTCATCGGGCTTTTGGTTTTACATCTGCAATTGAAGGGCATATATTTTGGTCTTCCATGGTTTCAGCCTCCTATTGTGGTTAGGTAAGGACCTTCTCTATATAGGTGGAGGAATTTTGAATTTAATTTTTATCAATGTTATAATCAGCTTCTTCATCCTGTAATTATTAGTAGTTCTTAGTTTGAAGGTGTTTTGTTCATATAATGGATGCCCTCGTAGGTTTTTTTTCTTTGCTGCTTCTAGTTTATATTAGTCTTTTTTTAAGGGGATTGCAAAGGGAATTTCAGACAACACCTATGCATCCTGTACTTGTAGTTAGCTCAGTCTGGTTTCATACAAACTTTGTCTTATTTGTAAATTTTAAACATCAATAAAAAAATTCAGGCTATAGCCTTTTATCCAAAAAAAAAAGAAAAAGAAAAACAACATCCCACCACACGACCCTATTTTTAATAAAGCACAAGTCTTCATCTATTCATGTGTCTTATATATGCTTTTAGATGTTGCATACATGTTTGCCAAGGCAATTGTAACTATATCAAACTAAAATCCCCATTTTTCTATGCATTGTTGGATGTCCACATCCTATGAAAAGCTCATACTTTTGCACATATTGCATTGAATAGAAAGTTGAGGATCACAAGCCAAATAAAACTTACCTACCAACCCTTAATGATATTATATGTATCGAATCATAGGTCGATCATGTTCTCTTGGTGCACATGAGTAACTTCCCTTATGCCTACATGCAACAATATCTAACACCACATAAACACTAAAAAGTGCACATATTATAGAATTGGATATGCCAATACAATGGAGTGTGTGATAGATAACAATATGTGCCAAAAAAGGGTTTAAATGTTTCTCACATTTCATTTAAATCTAAGGTTGGGGTATGGTCAATAGATCACATGAAACATGCATAACCACCTACAATTTTAAATTAAAATAATATAACTTGTAAGTAAATAAAATAGTTCTTTTCAGCAATTTTTAGATACATGTATTTACGAGGTCTAGTTATTTTCATTTACTTTAGAGCTCTTTTATTTTATTTTTTAATTTTATAATTATTGAAGATATTTAATTTAATTATTACAATCATATTTCTAAACATTTATTTCAATTGTATCTAAGAAATATCTATTTTAATAATTAAACTTAGCCTTATAAATAGTATATCTTTCAATCATTCTCAATGAATAATAATTAAACTTAACCTCAAAAATAGTATATCTTTCAATCATTCTCAATGAATAATATAAAGACAATACAAAACTGCATATGAAACAATCCACAATTCAAAACAAATTTCTTTCCATCTATTATTACATTATCAAAAAATATCTTATATAATTCAAGACCATAAATATCTTATCATTGATTTTTTTAGTTCAAAGAAAATAGATAACAT
>MU223823.1:5033133-5053122 GCA_018584345.1 Thuja plicata | reverse complement strand
AAAAGAATGATCGAGACCAAGAAGACTAATGCAAAGATCTAAAAAATTGCAATAACATAATCATATCTGTAAAATGCTATAGTACATTCTTAACTCTAGAAATATGCCTAAAGTCTAAACTTGTAAGCCAGTACTGATCAATACATACTGGAAAAATTAAATACCTATAATACCGCTAGGTAGATATATAATGAAGACCGAGAAGGAAAATACTGTGAGAACATAGGATCCCTAGACTAAAGCCAAACCTCATACTATACATGAATTTTAATCCAAACAAGGCACCATACCAACAAAACCTGCCCCTGAAAGTTATAAGGATACCTTAAAGATCTCCAATAGTGACAACTCTCAAAGTTACTTAAATAAATTTCAAAATGAATCCTGAGATCAACCATGCTCTTCCAATCCAACACCAACACACTTATACTAAGTAAATGATCCTGCCTATATCTCCTCCATACAACAAATAAAATATATAACGGTTTCTATTTGGGCATAAACCCAATGTTATGCGGGCACAATATATGCTATCCCATCTGTATCCAAGGCTCTATTGGATTATAAGAAGCCAAAATCCAACCCACATAAATCCATTCATAAACAGGTGAGATAGATGTACATCCAATTAGATGTTATCCATGTCTTTGCTAATTTAAGAAGACAGGCCCCATAATGCAACATACTTTTTACCAAATTCTTGCTCTCATTAAAACTGAAAATATCTAAAATATTAGCTGGCTAGACCATAGCATAAATGCATATCAAATTAAATTGAACGAGACCTAATTATCATTGTATATAAGAAGTTGCATCTTAATAAAGCTACCTTTAAACCTAATGCCATAAAGAAGAAAGTTGATCCTACCCATATAACATATGAAACCCATAAAACTAGAATAGATAATATCAAACAATCAAAATAACCAACAAGATTTTAATCTAATTTAGATATCATATATAAATCAGTCATAATAAGTATATGTTTTTGTCCATAACTGATAGATATCCCATCTAATATAGTACTAGGTCTATATAAAGAAGAAGACTTAAATTCACACTCCAAAATTGGGCGACAAGAAGCCAAGGCCCAAATCTAATATAATGAAAGTCCTACTAGACCTACAAAAAAAAATATACTAAGATACTAACTAAAACCCTAATCTAATAAAAGCCAAAATATAAATGATTATTAACACCATTGTTAAGGAAAGGACAACATCATTAGTTCACGATTGTGATCTTTTTTCCTTTTCTATCTTGGGAGCTCAACTCACCACGTAAGTTCTTTTTTAGTCCATCCTCACTCAGAGGCATAACATTTAGTCTGCTATTTTACCTTTTCCTATTACTACAACTTGATTCTCCTCTTGGACTCTTCGACAGGCCTTCTTCATTGAAAAAGGTAGCATTAGGAATTTACACCACCTCTTCATCTGACAAAACCCCATCCTCAATCAAGTATTTATCAAACCAATTCATAAACTTTGGTCTTTTTACATGTAAAAGACACATTATAAAATCTAGGTTGCATTCTATAATTGGTTTCCTGCTCTCGAAGCTTTCCCAATCCTCCACCTCTATTATTGGAAAATTTGGAACTAACTTATCCTTCCAGATTAGCCAGTTCTAGTGTCTCATTTTAGTCATGGTAATGCCTGCATATATTTTAACCAATACCATGTCAATGTATTTAGTATGTCACTAAGAAAGATACCTTTACACTATTTTTTGATAATTTCATTTTTTATTTTCAAAATATGTTACTAGAGCCCAGAATATGGAAGCTATATCAGAATTGGCTCTAGCCCTATCCTCATTGAAAATATATGCATTATCTCCCTTATCACCAATTCATGGGTAAATTTGACAATGCCTTGGAATTTTTCCACGATTACCTCTCCAGTAATAGCCATCCATCTCTTTCTCCCAGTTATCTTAACTAGGGTGTCCATCCTATCTCTACACGTAGAACTGAAAAAATCAATAATTTACCAAAACTCCAATAGCTAGGTTAAGTAGGGATTGCTACGAAATCTAGAATATTCCTTTCGTGGGTAAAGTTACCCAACCACACACTAGTTTGGATAACTATGTCAGTACGCAATTAATATGAAAGAATTTAATTCCTCGCCCTTGAGGACTAATGATTATAGGGCATATAAAATATAACTGTATGATAATATATTGCCTAATATAAACAAAACCAACTAAGATCCTAGATCAAATATGCCTAGAAAAAATAAGATCAGCACAACATGATTAAAAGAAACATAGAGCCACCAAGCAGAAGTAGAATGAAAAACAAACCTAAAATGAGTCATCAAATACTACAAAGAACTCAAAGGAGGCATAACTGAATCAAACAAACACTAAAAGGAAGGGATCAAAGAGCCAAATGATAAGAAAACAAGCCAATTGAGAATGAAAAGGCACAAAAAAGGAATAGTCGAAGACTGAGAAAAGAAAGAATATAATATAAACACTAAAAGGAAAGAGAATGAATCAAGGAGATAAGGTGTATAAAAAGAAGAAAAAGGAAATAAAAAAGCACACCAAACCATCATAAAAGAGCTACCTAGAATCATAATAAAAATTGATGAAAAGAAAACCAAAGGAAGGATCACGAGAAAATCAAACAATGATATAAATCAATAAATTGAAACAAGCCAAAGTAATAAATTATTTGAAAAGACAGGTTTTGAAACTTTCTTATGGAAGCCATCATGGATTGCATAATTACTATCTAGATTAACCAATACCAATCTTTTCTTCCCAAATATTATCTCCACCCAAATTAGCTAGCCTACCTGCTTTAATATTGCCTTCTCTATAAATATGATTAATTATGGTAGATTTAAAATATTTCATTAAATCTCAAGCTCTACCAACTAAATGATGTACTCTCCAATTCTCAGTTCTTCCTTTTTTGAGTGAGTTAATAATTAAGGAAAAATCCCCTTCTATCTCTATTTTATTTATTCCAAGGTCTTTGCATAATTGTAATCCCTCAATTAATGCCATTATCTCTACAATGTTATTAGTCACCTCTCCCAAAAGCCTACCCAAACTGGAAACTATAAATAAATCCCAATGGTGAATCACAAAACCTATACCTTCTTTCCCAAGGTTGCCTCTAGCAGCTCCATCAAAATTGAGCCTAAACCAACCATTTTTTGGGGGGTTCCACTTACATGTCCTTCTTTTTTCAGCTGTTGAAAGACCCCCATAACCTACAAATGTTGGAATCTTCAGCTCTGTCCATTTCATTCTTGCATTTTCCTCCCATCTTGAGAAGCTTGGATCATTTTTTCATATGTGAATTTGCCTACTATTAACAAATTCTACTATAGAAGCTTTAATTTTATTGGTTAGTTGCATTATGGACAAATGAGAGTCTTTAAAGATTCTTTTGTTTCTTTCTTTCCACACTTCCCATAGTAAGATCAAAGGAGAGATTACCAATAATAATCCATAAAGACTATGTCCAAGATAGGTCAGCCATTATTTTAGAAGGCAGAGAAAGTCTCTAAGAAATATAGTAAACCATTCTAGTTTATTTATTAACAAGGCCCTATACTGGTAAGTATATTCACAATTAAGCAATAAGTGATCTAGTGTTTCTTCATCTTTTTTGCATTGAGAGAATCTAGTAGGACCTTCATAGCCATATTTCCCTAAGAAATTCATAGCTAATATCTTCTTTTGCATTGCTTCCCATAAGAATGTTCCATCTTTGGGGAGACACAAACTATCTCAACATAAGTTAAAGGAAAGGCTTTTTTTAGACCGCCGGTCAATGTTGCAAGTATAATTATAGCCTTCCTTTACATTATACTCCCCATTTTTAACCCAACTACATATTATTTATGTTCACTTGTACGGATTGTTACAACTCTATTTAGTAGAATACTTTCTAACTAGTTAGTATCCTCTCTTGATACACTGGGCTCTTCTAATGTTTTCCAATTCCATCCAAGAGTCGCGTCATTGTTTTTCATTGTAATAAAATCTTTAACAAACCTTCCTAATCTATTTTCAAAGATATCTATCATATTCTTATTATTTATGAGTTTATATATCAGAGGGTCTCCTCCCCATGAGTCTCTCAAAAATAATGCTTTATTGCCATCTTCTATATTCCAAGATATCTAATTTACGATTACATTTCTACAATTGATAATAAAGTTCCAAATTCTTGAACCTTTGAGAGAAGAGACGATTCTAAAAATGCTAGTTGGATCATCAGGATTTATATATTTATGCTTTAGAATCCTTACCCATTTCAAATTTGGTTCTTTATATATCTTCCAAACCAATTTAACACCTAAGGCCTGATTCTATTTAGCCAATTTTTTTAAACCTAATCCCCCACCTATTTTTGGTTTACAAATATTATTCTATGCCATTAAAGAAAATTTCTTCTTTTCCGTTGCTCCATTCCATTAAAAGGATCTAAGATTTTGTTCTAGTTAGTTTTTGGTACCTACTATTAGTGGAAGACAAGTCATATAGAATTGCGAAATCGTAGAGAGGCCTGGAGGTTGAAAGTGGGACTGCACAAATTTTACCTAGGGTTTTCATTTGAAAGGTAGTAGAGATCTCGTTATTAGGAGTAGTCGATCTTACATCTTTCCCAAATTTATGAAACATTCAATGGCTCTAGATCCCTCCATGAAACCCTAGCAGATTTCCTTTTGGTGCCCTCTTATCGTCCATAAATCCCTGTCTATCACTCTAACAAAATGCATTTTTATGGGGCATTCTCTAATACCCTGTGGAATTTGCATTGACATAAGATCGAGCCTCGATGAGCTGAGTAAAAATATTTCCTTGTTTCACCCTTCACCGTTCTTCCTTGCTCATAACAGTTTTCCATCCTCCATTTCCCAAGCTAGAAGAAGGACAAGCTTTAGGAGGATAAAACTTAGTGAGTTGCATGCCGCAGATATACGCATAATCAGAAGTATTTTTAAGTTAAGTTTTATGGAAAAGATTTTTTTTATAATTTCAAATAAAAAATGCTTTATTTTTCTTTCTTATCAAATTTTATGTTTAAAATAATTTTCTTTTCTTTCAAAACAGAAATCTTACCAACTATATAGTGTAAAAAATATATTTTTAATATAAAATGGAAATGTTATCAATGTTACTCTATTTAGACATGGGTGCAATATGCATTTGTACGTTGTCTTGAATTCGCATGTTATTTTAACAATCAAATTTAACTTTAATTATATTAATGGTGATTAACTTGACGAAAATATTATATTTTGATCATTCTTTGAACAACATAAAAACAAATATAAAATTGCATATGAATTAGTCTACGATAGAAAACAAATTTCTTTCCATGTACACATGTTTAAATTTTATTACCTTATCAAATTTAAGTCTATGAAGATCCTATGATTAAAAATTTTATTGACAATCAAAATATTCAGTCAATAACAAAATGGTTGAAACCTTTTAAGGACTTTCAAAATCATTATGAATATAATTTGTCATCTATCTAAACAAAAGTATTTTACAAAAAAAATACATAATATAATAATAATCAGATGATACTTTGTTGAGTAGAAGTTCTATTTAATATAGAAAAGTCAGACAATCCCGAAGAAAAAAGTGTATTTAAAGAAAACAAAATCCATTGTCTATACAACTTATTATTTCTACCTAATATGATAGTTTATTTACATTTATTAATTAAATTAAAAATGAATGAATAATTATTTTTCAATCTAATTTTAAGAAATGTCAACAAACTGTCATATGAGATAGAAATAATTGGCCGCATAGCCATTTCATTCAAGAACGTGCCCGCGACTTAAAATCTACAAACTGTCATATGAGATAGAAATAATGAAAGGAGTCGAATAGTGAAGAATAAAATAGCAGATACAAAAAGAATCGACAAACACACAACACAGAGATTTTAGCCTGGTTCACCAAAGGTGGCTACGTCCAGACTGCAGAGTATTGTATTAATGTAAAAGATCGAATTACAAATGAGAAGCTACAACAAATATAAAGAGTCCAGCAACAATACAATGAAGAGTCTTCGGAATCGAAGAGTCACAATAAGAGACAAAAGACTGTTGGCCTTCAACTCTCAACAAACTCCCACCTGAAGAACAACTAAATGCTGCAACTAAACACCCAATACCCTGCTGAAGTACTGATTTATCTTTTCTTTACAAGCCCAAGAGAAGTCCTTGCACTTTCAAACTTCTCTTTGGTGACAACCTTTGTGAATATGTCTGCCGGGTTGATCTTGGTATCAATTTTGACAACTTTCAACTTTCCTTCTTCAACTGCATGACGGACAAAGTGAGCATGTGCGTCAATGTGCTTAGAGCAATGTTGAGATGAATGATTATGAGCCATGAAGATATTGCTACGGCTGTCAGAAAATAGATTATATTCATTTTGATGAACTTTCAAGTCACTGAGCAATCGTTGTAGCCATATCATTTCCCTTGCCCCTTCGTAAAGAGCCAAGTATTCAGCCTCTGCTGAAGAAAGAGAAATACAATGCTACAACCTTGAAGCCCAACTAATAGCAGCTCCAGCAAACGTGAAGGTATATCCAGTGGTAGACCTTCGTTTATCCATGTCTTCGGCAAGATCAGAATCAGTGTAACCTTGCAGCTGAACTTTATTTCCCCTAAAGCATAATGCATAATCTGAAGTTCCTTTTAGATACCGTAGTATCCACTTAACTTCTTCCCAATGAGAATTCCTAGGATTTCTCATAAATCTACTCACAACGCCCACCGCATGGGCAATGTCAGGGCGGGTAGAAACCATTGCATACATAATGGTTCCAACTGCAGATTTATAAGGAATTTTCTCCATGAATTCCTTTTCTTCTTGTGTTTTTGGACACAATTCAGAACTTAAAGGGAAGTGACCAGAAAGAGGAAGAGGAGTAACTTTTGCATCAGCCATGCCAAACCTCTCAACAACTTTATCAATGTATTGTTTTTGAGGTAAGGTAATTTCCCTCTTCTTCCTATCTCTTGTGATTGTCATGCCAAGAATCTTCTTGGCTGCCCCTAAGTCCTTCATGTCAAATTTTCTTGCCAATTTCTCCTTTAACTCATTAACAATCCTTTTGTTTGTGCCGGCTACTAACATGTCATCGACATAAAGAAGGAGAATTACGAACTTACCATTAGGAAGTGTCTTGAAGTAAACACATGGGTCTGATTCACATCTTGTGAAATTATTTTCAGCCATGAAATGATTGAATTTTATGTACCACTGTCTTGGGGCTTGTTTGAGGCCATACAAACTTTGATTTATCTTGCAATAAAGATGTTCTTGTCCCTTTTTGATGAATCCTTGAGGCTACTCCATGTATAGCTCTTCTTCTACATCACCATGTAGGAATGCGGTCTTCACATCAAGCTGCTCCAAATCAAGATCCCACATTGCTGCTAATCCCAAGATAGTTCGGATGGTTGTCATCTTGACAACCAGTGAGAAGATTTCATTAAAATCTATTCCCTATTCTTGATCAAACCCCTTTACCACCAATCTGGCCTTGAAGCATTTTCTACCTTCATCTTCCTTCTTTTATCTGGTATACCCACTTGTTCCTAAGGGGTCTTCGATTGGGCAGAAGAGAGACTAAGTCCCAAGTCTGATTCTTCAGTAAGGAATCCATTTCCTCATGCATTTCTTTTTTCCATTTCTCATTATTGACATCTTTGAGAGAAGCTTTAAATGTTGATGGTTCTGAGAATTCTGAGGCAAGAATTGAAGGCTCTGCTTCTTCAGCGAACAATAACTCATAATCAGAGTATTTAGCTGGTATTTTATTTTGTCTGGTAGATCTTCTTAATTGGGGTTCTACACCTTTTGTTTGATCTTAAACTAGTTCAAATGGAGAACCAGAGGTTGTATTTCTTCCAATTGAATTTTTAATTCCCTATTTAATTCCCTCTCTCATCGTTTCATTCTCAGAGGAAGTAAGTGTATGTCTCAAACCCGAACTATTAAATCCTTGATTCTGTTAAAAAATAGAGCAATCATCTGCCTGCCATGAGTTTTCTAAGGCATCTGTGGATTGCTGATTGAGAGAGAGAGGCAGATTAATCTTCTCCGTAGTGGACAGAGAGGGCACGATGCCAGTAGCTCCCCCGGTCCCTTCACCAACAGCTCCTGCCTGCACGTGTCTAGGAGTTTTGGTGTGGAGAGAGGGCAGGAACTGTCCACCCACGTGACAGTTCTGCAGGTATAGTGGGGTGCTTTGACTGTTTTGCGGGCTCCGCAGGGCGTCATAACTATTTTCCCTACCATGAATTAACTGTCGGCCATGGGTGTTCTGCACACTGTTGCCATAAGCAGGGAAGCAGTCGACTTGACTGTGATTCCAATCATGTGGTGATCTGTGGAAGAATCAAGACCATGTGGGGTCAAGTAAGCATGATGCCCAGCCATAGTGTCACTGCTAGTTTCCTTGCCGTGACTGGTCTCCTCCCTGCTGTGACTGTTTTCCCTACTGTATATTTTATCCCTGTCGTGATTTGGTGTGCTGTCAGTATTCTCCAATGTGCCGTGAACAAGGGATGTAGGGTAATAAGCTTTGGTGGAGTCAAAGCCATGTGGCAAAATAGTTTGATTTCCACCGTATGGATTCCATTCATGAGAAATTTCATTTTCCAAGCTTCTAGATGCTGAACTTTGTGACAGCTGAGGCATAGGAGATAGAACAGAGATTGGAGAGTTGGATGTAGTATTGAAATGTGAGTGGATGGTAGAATTTTTACATCCATTGTCCATCATGTCAAATAGAGGAATGTATTCTCTGATTGGAGTTTCATCTTTAGAATGAGGAAATATCTTCTCATTAAATATTACGTCTTTGCTTCGTTTGATTTTCTTATCAGATAAACTCCAAAGTCTGAAGCCAAACTACTCTTCTCCATATCTGACAAATAGGGAAGGCTATGATTTAGGATCCAGTTTTATTTGCTTCTCCTTAGGAACATGTACAAAATCCTTATAGCCAAAGACTTTAAGATGAGAGTATGAAACTCTTCTTCCTTTCCATTCCTCTTTCAGAATTTCAAAGTTCAATCTTGATGAAGGACTTCGATTTATTAAGTACACTGCTGTATTGCACGCTTCAGCCCAAAATTCTTTTCCCAAACCGGCATTGGAAAGCATACACCGAGATTTCTCAAGTATTGTCCTATTAAGATTTTCCGCTGCCCCATTTTCTTGAGGGGTGTAGGGGACAACTTTCACCCTACGAATACCATTATCTGCACAATAATTGTCAAATTCAAGCTAACAAAACTCCCCTCCATTATCCATTTTCAAACATTTAATCTTGTGACCTCTTTGGTTTTCAACAAGAGCTTTGAAAACTTTGAATTTTGAAAATACTTCAGATTTATTAGCCATCATGTATATCCAAACTTTCCTAGTACAATCATCAAGGAAAGTAATGAAATATTTAGCCCCTCCTAAAGAGCTTACCTCAGTAGGACCAAAGACATCTGAGTGCACAAGTTCCAATGGTTTTGTCTTCATGTCATGCCCATCTTTCAAGAAGCTGACCCGCTTTTTCTTGCCATAAAGGCAATGTTCACAAAATTCCAAGTTTTCTGATTGGAGACCCGGTAGTTGATCCCTTTTGAGCATTACTTCTAGACCTTTCTTTCTCATGTCGCCTAATCTTTGATGCCAAAGTGCGACATCGCTGCCTACAACTATCATAGCAGCTCCCACCTCATTGATTGGTTTCACAATATAGAGACTACCGGTCTTGTCTCCTTTTGCAATGTCCAATGAGCCTTTGACTATTTTCCATGTATCCATGAGTTCTGTTTTAAAGCCTTGGATGTATAGTTGGCTGACTGAAATTAGATTTCTCTTTAATTGGGGAACATGTCTAACATCTTTGAGAAATAATTTGGTTCCACCTTCTAGATGCAATACAACATCACCTTTCCCAATGATTTTACACGCTTTGTTGTCACCCAAGAATACTTCGTCAAATTCGCCCCCTTGATAATTTGTAAAGCAATCCGTACATGAAGTGGCATGGAAGGAGGCTCCAGAATCTATGACCCAAGAATCTGATTTTGAGTCACCTGTGGAAAGAATTAGAGTAGCTTCATCTATCTCATAGGTTGTATTAGCTTCACTATTCCTCAATTTTTCTTGTGCTTTCTTGTAAGACTAACAATTTTTTTTTGAGTGGCCAGGTTTACCACAAAACCAGCACTCTCCATTCCTACCTCTTGACTTTGATCGATTGGGTGATCTTGATTTTCTTTGATTGTAATTGTTATTATAATTACTTCTATAATGGCTTCTTCCCCTTCTCTCGGTGCTGACCATGGTAAGAGCATCACCGGATGGGGTGTCTTTGTTACTTCTTCTCATAGCTTCACTAAGTAAAGTAGCAACCACTTCATCGTAGACCAGCTTCTTCTTTGTGGAATTTGAAGTGCTGACCACTGTAACTATGAGATCCCAACTGTCGGGTAAGGAACACAACAAGATGATGGCTTTGGCTTCATCATCTTGTGTCACATCAATCAAGGTTGCTTGACACAGTAGAGTGTTCAAATCATTTATATGATTCGACATTGCAGTCCCTTCTTTCATTTTCAGCTTGTAGAGTCTCTTCATAATGAAGATTTTATTTGCAGCCGATGCCGTCTCATACATGTTTTGAAGTTTTTCCCAAACTTCTTTTGTTGTCTTTTCATTCAAGACATTGAATAAGAAATTTTTTGATAGTGAGAGAAATATTGATTCCATCGCCTTATCATCGATACTCTTCCAATCTTCATCTGAAGTAGTAGCTAGTTTCTTAGCTTTCCCTTCGAGTGCGATTGATAAATATTGCTTAATCAGCAAGGAATGCATCTGCACTTTCCACAGGCTAAAATTATTGCCTGCAAATTTCTCCACTTTTGTATCCTCCATCTTTTCAGAAATTCAACCCTGATTTCCAACAGCACAACCTGTGCTCTGATACCAATTGAAAGGAATCGAATAGTGAAGAATAAAATAGCAGATACAAAAAGAATCGACAAACACACAACACAAAGATTTTATCCTGGTTCACCAAAAGTGGCTACGTCCAGACTGCAGAGTATTGTATTAATGTAAAAGATTGAATTACAAATGAGAAGCTACAACAAACATAAAGACTCCAGCAACAATACAATGAAGAGTCTTCAGAATCGAAGAGTCACAACATTAGTGTTCCAATCTGCCATGCACAATGAGACACATTTCCTCTAAAATTGCAAATTTGCACATCTCCTTTGAGTGTGTCTAATACCTCCTCTAGTGTTGCACATGAGACATATTTCCTTTGAAAGTCAACATCTCCTCTGAGTGTCTCTAATGTCTCCTCAAGTGTTGTGGAAACAATCTTTCCTCTCATGTGCATGAGATGCCTTTCCTCCAAAAGTCCACATCTCTTATGAGTGTGTCCAACACCTCTTCAAGTGCTCAAAATATTATTAACCAAATCTCCCACCCGCGCTTTTTTAAGAGACAATCATGATTCCAAGTCCCCTTCTTTTTGTCAGGGATTCAAAGATGTCAAGCCTCCTCTTTTCTTTAGGGAATCTACCAAGCCCCAAATTTTTAGGGACACAAATAGGTTGCTTCTCATATAATGAATCATCCCTAAGTGAGAATCTATCTCAGGATGATAGAAAACCTCTAGCCTCCATTACCTCCAACCTCCTGTGGGACATGCTTACACTTTATTTTCTTAATGTCTCCTTACACTCTTTGATAACACAAGTACGTGAAATCAAAATCTTTATCATGTGTAACATAGTGGACTTGGAGAACATAAAATTCATGTGAATTAAATATATAAAACCTTATTATCGTTATTATCCCAACACATACACTTTAAATCCTAACATAGAGATATGCCAATAATAGATACCCTTATTTCTCCTTTCACTTAAAGTTCTATGTAACCCTCTCTTTAAAGAGAAATTATCAAATAAAACAATAAATTAGTTACTTTCTCTCCATGTAACACCAATTCTTTCCCATATACCTTTTCTCTACTTCCACACTACAACTCTCTATCATCAGATGTTTGAATACTACGACCACAATTTCTATACCATATAAGCTTCAAGAATATAAATTTTCATAGGAGCCACAAATCTAGCTATGTTTATTTCAGAAAAAATAGCTACAATTGAGTGAGGGCTAAAGGACCAAATCTTCTCAAATATTGAACCATCCAATAGAAAAGGATTACAATGAAAAATTTCTCTCTAAGTATCAATGATACAATTCGCAGATACAACAAAATAAAAAGAGTAAAAGTTCTATTTATTTCTTCGAGTTATCTTGACCAAAATATATTGCTTTCTAGAGGAATAGAATAACATTTATATTCATTGCAACCATCAAGGAAATATCAACCTCTTCTTCCCATGTATGGACTCAGAGTAGCTACTACAATACAACTAGATGTGATTTTCAAGCTGATGCTCTACACAAATTTTGAGTATATGTATAAGAATATGGATACCACTCTTCTCAGAAATAAACCCAAAACTCCTCTAACAATGTACCACAACTTACAACACTAGTCATTTTTAGTTATGTAACTGATTTCATAACAAAGGGGAAATAATACCAATTTGGGTCCATGACCAAATGATTATAAAAAAGGCCAATGTTGTCAACACGCTTCAGTGAAATAATCTCACCAAATATGAGAAACATAATAGGATTCAATGTTAGAATTCATAAATGGTGAATTCTCACAAAACCTAGTGAACACCTCCATGCAAATAACCTATCACAAATAAGAGAAATAGAAACATAGAAGAACTTCTCTAAAAGCCAAAGACAAAAATGTATATGAAATAATGAAATAATTAGAAGAGATCAATCCTTATAAAAAGGAGATCAAAACCCTAAGATGAAAGAATTAATAATTAATAATAATTATTTGTTAATGAGCCTAATTTTATCTTAAGTGAAAATAAAGTAATAGGTGACTTAATTAATAAATCAATGTGATTAATTAATTAAGAAAAGAGCCTATATACTCCAACACCCCCTTAAGATGAACTTAGGGAGAAGCTAAAAAAGTAGGACTAAATGCTAAAAGAAGGAAATGGGTCCCGACAACAAGGCCTAATTAGGTACCCAAGTAGAAAGAAATCTATGTGAAATTGAGAAAAGGAAAAAACCTAATGGGAAAAAACTCCTCTCCAAAAAGAGATGGAAAAAGAGTACAAATGTAATGTCTCAATTGACTCTCTCAAAACCATAAGTACAACAAACCCCCATGAGATAGGATTGAGAATCCAAAGCCCTCCAGAAGGATATATCCACTATGTCATTGATCAGACCAATGTGGCTCTAATACGGAAGAAACAAAAGCAACCGACAACAAAGAGGAAACCTTCTAATGTGAGGTGAAACTAGAAGGCCTAGCTAATGCTGCAAGGAGAACGTATGATAATCATAAAATCTCCAATATAGGTGATATTATAGATGTGTTGAATTTTTCATCTAAGAGGAGATGAATTTCCTTTAATATGTCCTCAATAGATTCAATAGGTGGCTTGATGCATGGAGCGACAATGTTGGGAAATGCCGAAGAGGAATCCTTTAAAACATATGTAAACTTAATATGAGGTGTAGGTGTAGAAGTCACAACACTGGTCTTAGGACTAACACATAAGTTCAAGTAAAATGAATTTAACTTAATAGGATCTCATGAAGAAAGAGAGAGAGTCTTTGACAGTGGATATGGTGGACCAAAATGAGAGAAAGAGTACAAGCAAAAGAATGATCAACTACCCCTTTTGCAATAATATTTCCTATATCACTATCTCTGATGTGCATTGAATCTTGTGTAAACTCAACTATCTTCCCTATCCCTGTCATGCCCCACCAGGGAACCTAGAAGGAAAATGCTACATGCCTCTATAGCCATAAGTAATTTTTTACATTATGAGTTACTATATAATGATTTATGAAGTTAACATACCTAATGACATTAAGAGTCATATAACTTAGGTGTTCCCCAGATTCCCTAACATTGATTACTATTAACATTAACTAGTCCAATAAAAAGGATGTCTTACCATCCTATTTCTAGGTTCATTGAATGGAAGCGGTGTTAATAGAGTGAACAGGTAAACAAGGTAGAGTTCTTGAATAGGCTATGAAGATTTGTAGATCGGTGATGGAATTTGATATGGAAAAATAATCAATGATGGTTTTTGTATAGTATTAAGTTAGTTCCATGATATTTGGGACTTACTTGAAATCACATTGATCAAGGTATATGTTTTAGGTGGCTTCTTTAGGAAGTTTCTTCTTTGGTCAAATTGGGTTTTGAAATGACTCAACTACCATGGTAAAATCTATGAGCAAGCTGAAACAATTAGAGGAAAATATTTTATGAGTGTCTAGATACATTGTATCTTACCTAAGATGATCTAGATCATTATATCTTAGATCTAGGGTTTTTTTTAAGTAGGTGGAAGTAATTCTATATAGTAAGACAACTAAAAAAGAAAAAAAAAAGAAAGTTGATTGCGAATTGGAGAAGGATTTGGAGACATGGAAAGAAAAGTAATCAAGAAAGATCAAGATGAGGAAGCGTATACAGTAAGGTGATGTATTTCAGATCTTAAAAGGATATGATCATGTAGAGGTAGTGCATTTTTCATAAATAATTTTAAATCTATTTCTTTCTAATTATTGTAACAATGAAATCTCCAAACAAGGTCAATCCTAACAGATCTTTATTGTAACCTGTAACAAGGTGACACATTAGCTTGTGTTTTAAAGTCCTCTAACAAGGATTCTCCTAATAGGGAAAATATCCTAACAAGTCTTAGGAAAATCCCTTAACCAGGAAACACCTAACAATGTTTTGTAAACCTTTAATAGGTTAAGCTCCTAACAGGGTGTATTCCAAAAGAGTACAAATTTTGTGGGTATCATCTCACACCTAGTTGGGTTTCCATGTGATAATATGGTTTTTACATTGTATGGTTGATTACTTGTGGATTTATGCATTGGAAGTTTACTTCTGTTGGTTGCTATTATATTTTTTGGTGCATAAATTTTACAGAAGTTTAATTGGTGAATTTGTGTGATTACTGATTCACCCCTCCCCTCTCAGTAATCAAACCTATATTAACATTTGGTATCAGAGCTTTGGTCTGCTAATTGTGGAGGCTTAACAAATTAGGGAAAAAATTTGAAGTTGTATAAGAAGGAATCACCTAAGTTCTTTAAAGAAAATTTCTCTACATGGGTAAGCAAGATGAAGATGCATATGTCTAGTATTGGAGAGAAAGCATTGGATCATCTTAAAACCATGTATTTTCAACCTTCTGGCATCCTAACTACTGATGAAATAAAGGGAAAGGTAAAACACAACTCTGTAATGATAGAAATAGCAAGTGCTTTAGCTAATGTTGAGTTTTTAGATATCAAGGAAATGAATAATGCTAAAGATATGTGGGATAAATTGGCAATAGTCCATGGCAGTGATGCTCATGTTTAGAAAGATAAAGTAAACAGTCTTAGAGGAAAGTATGATGAAATGAGAATGCAGGAAGGAGTAAATATTGGTCAATATAGAAAAAGACTAAAGGAAGTTGTCTTTGCTATCAAAGGAGCTGGTGCTCAACTTGATGATGATTATGTAGTAAGTAAAATCTGGAGAACCCTTCTACCACAATATGCTATTAGAGTCTCTACTATACAAGAACTAGGATCTATCAATCCTACAAATGTGATTCTAGATTCTTTGATTGGAAAGCTTACTTCTTTTGAGATAAGTAATTTTGATAACAATATGCCTAGAATAGAGTCTCATTTGGTGAACAAAGGTTTTAGGTTGGAATTTAGTAATGATGTGTGAAATATCTTAGGAACATCTAGAGATTTGATTCCTACTGGTAAATAGACTAGAGGTATTCTATTCTGATTGAACTCTACTAATAAACACTGCTTGTTTTCTAAAGTTGAAGATAGATGGCTATGACATAAAAGATTTTTTCATGTTAATTTTTATAATCTAGTAAAGGCCAGTAAGCATAAATGTGTTAGAGGTTTGCCTACATTAGCTAAGACTAAAAATGCTATGTGTAAAGAGTGTCATTTGGGAAAGGTAACTAGGTCCATCTTTACAAGTAAACTCTATTCATCTCAGAACATTCTTGACATTGTTCACACGGACTTGTGTGGACCAATAAGAAAAAAGATCTATTATAGAGATAAATTTATCTTGTTTGTTGATGACTACTCAAAATTGATGTCCGTTATGTTTTTAAAGGATAAATAAGATGCATTCTACATGTTTAAGGTGTATAAAGAAAGAGTTGAAAAAGAAATAGGTAAATCAACCAAGTGTGTTAGATATTATAGACAAGATGAGTTTAATTCACATGAGTTCACAACATTCTATGAAGAACATGAAATCAAGAGACAAATGTAAGCACTGAGAACACCTCAACATAATGGAATTGCTGAGAGAAGGAACAGATCCATAATTAATTGTGCAAGAATAATTTTGATACAAAAGGGAGTGGCTCAAAATTTTTGGAGAGAAGTTGTCAGTACTTCTATTTATACTTTGAATAGGGTAAAACTTAAGAAAGGTACAAATTAAACACCTTATGAGCTATGGTATGGTCATACTCCTAGTGTTAATTACTTTAATTTTTTTGGAAGTAAATGTTAGATAAATAAGGGTGATCAAAATGGTAAGTTTGATTCTAAGAGTGATGAAGGATTATTTCTTGGCTATTATACTAGAAGAAAAGCATATAAGTGTTTGATAAGGAATACTAACAAGATGATTGAAAGTGTAAATGTTAGGATTGATGAATTTTATGAAAATAATGAGGAAGATAGAAAGAAGGAATCAGAAGGTTGTGACAGGTTTGTTTATGTTCAACTAGAAGAGTCAGAGATAGTACCATAGGAAATTGAAGTGATCAAGGAAGCACAATTGGTTTATAATGATGAAGATAACCACAGGATAGAACTAGTACTCCCGAGGTATGTGAAAATTAATCATACACAAGATCAGATTATTGGACATAAAAATGTTTGTGTTGATAAGAAGCAAGGTAAGAGAAAGAACCTATCTGATATCTGAATGAAAACCTAAATTTGTTAAAGATGCTTTAGAAAATAATGATTTGGTTATGGCTATGAAAGAATAATTAGATAAAATAGAGAAGAATAACACTTGGAATTTAGTACATAGACCTATTGGAAAGAATGTTATAGGTACTAAATGGGTTTTTAAGAATAAGTTGAATGAGAAAGGAGAAGTGATCAGAAACAATGCAAGGCTAGTTTTCAAAGGGTATGCACAATAAGAAGGACTAGACTATGGTGAAACTTTTGTACTTGTTGCAAGACTTGAAGGTGTAAGGATATTCTTAGCATATGGTGCTCATAAAGGATTTAAGGCACATAAAATGGATGCAAAATCTTCTTTCCTGAATGGTGTATTAGAAGAGGAAGTATACATTGAACAACCTGAAGGATTTTTAACTGAGAAAGGTAAAGAAATGGTATGTAAATTACATAAAACATTTTATGGATTGAAGAAAGCTCCAAGAGAATGGTATGAAAGGTTGCATGCATATATTATTAAGATTGGTTTTACAAGAACTAGTGACAATAGCAATGTATATCTAAAATCTAAAAGTGAAAATGTAACATTGGTCGTTGAAATTTTTATTGATGACATAATATTTGGTGGAAATTAAGCATTGAGCAAGTCATTTGCAGAAGAAATGAGGAAGGAATTTTAAATGTCTATGATATGAGAAATCAAATTCTTTAATGGAATTCAACTACAACAGATAAACAAAGGTATATAGATAAGTCAATCAAAATATATAAAGGAGATCCTAAATTTTTTTGGCATGAAAGATTCAAAACCAGTAGGAACACCTATGGTCCCAGGCTACAAGTTAGCTAAGGAGGATGAATCAAAAGAGGTAAATGAAATTTTGTATAGATCCATGATCGATAAACTACAGTATGTTGTGCATCCTAGACCATATATTGCACACGTTGTTGGTATTATTCTGGAGTTTTATCAAACCCAAAGGACTCACATTTGATTGCAGTAAAAAGGACCTTCATATATCTCAAAGGAACTATAGATTATGACTTATGGTATGGTAAAGATGGAATTTTTTCTTTGAATGTATTTACTGATGTAGATTGGGCAAGAAATGTAGATGACAGGAAGAGTACAAGTGGTGGAGCATTATTTCTTGGTGAAAGATTAATAACCTGAACTAGTAAGAAACAAAATTGTATTTCTCAATCTACTGTAGAGTCAGAATATGTTGTTGCTGCTCTTAATTGTCAACAAGCAGTATGGATAAAAACAAATTCTTGAAGGAATTCATGAGAAGGTCACAAAATCTATTATTATCTATTGTGATAACACTAGCACAATAAATATTTCTAAGAGTCTAGTGATGCACTCGAAGATAAAACAAATTGTAATAAAATATCATTTTCTCAGAGAGAAGGTACAAGAGAAGGAGGTAAGGATTGATTATGTTTCTAATAAAGAACAAGTTTCTGATATATTCACCAAGCCGTTACCAAAAGATACCTTTGAATATCTTAGAGGTAGATTGGGGGTTATTCCCCTATCTAAAGTTAATTAGAGGATGATACTGATTACATCAGTTCATATGTGTTTATTAGAATATCAGATGTATGAATTGATATAGTGGTGGACAACTCCTTGAGGGATAAGTCTTACATTTGATGCTGAAATCGAGTAATAAGGAATGAATATGCAATATTTAGTAAAGTGTACTTAGAGATGATTAAATGATTTGACAAATTTGGCCTTGCTATCAAAGGAGAAGAATATGTATTTTCTACAAGGAGAGAATATGTTTAGAAAAAAAAATAAAGCTAAAAGATGAAAGGAGTATGATGAAGGGTGCTCCCCTTAATGCCACAAACACACAACATAAACAGAGAAGCAAAAACAATTTGCAAGAACAGAAAATGGGTTTCTTATTATCTCCACAAAGGTGGAATTACAAACTTTCAGAATTACAATATGCAAAGCCTCATGGGTATTCCCCTTACAATATTTTTTAGGACAAAGCCTCGAATTATTACCTAGATCTACCCAAAACTTCCCTAGACAACACTACGAGCCTTCTTTATATAGGCAATTTCCACCGCCCGAGAAGGTTCCAAAAATCTAGCCACTAAGGCCAACTACACTTAGCATTTAATTATTTTTTCACTTTTATTACAAAAGGGTCGGCTTTAAATATTTACAAAATATGAGATTAGGTAGCCCAACTTCCGAAAGCCATAAATTTTGAACCATAGCTCCGTTTGGCTATTATAACCACTTTTCGGAAAGGGGAGATCGCGATCTACAATGCTTGACTCGCGAAGCGCCAGTCAGCCGAGGGTTCGACCTCGATCCAGAGCCTCTAAGGTCCTGAAAATTGAGCTCAAAGATTTTGCACCCTAAAATCTCAACAATAAATCCTTAATAACTTTTCCAATACAGATGATCTAGCAATGAAATTCAACTAACATTCTTATATGACTAAGATGAACCTTCACCTGGAAAATTAGAACATTCTGAGTTCAAATGACCAACTTACTAAAAATAGTAAGTTTCCAAAAATAGCAGCTCTATACAAAATAGCCCTTATTGAATAGAAAAACACATATTTTTGGGTGATGCAAGATTGCCCTTACACCCAGGATGCTCCTGCATCCGACACCCGAGGTAATTTGAGAAGTGACCCTATCACGACTCAGGTGTGTAGAGGAAAACCAAGACGGTTAACCTCCAACCTTGTCAGCCATGATGAATCTTCAATAGGTCGTCCTTTCCACTTGACCAGATATTCTTCATATGTCTTGTTCCTTGTGCTTCTACCAACACGACTGTCCAGTATGTCTTCAATCTCCTTGGTATCT
>MU223823.1:4987349-5004488 GCA_018584345.1 Thuja plicata | reverse complement strand
ATTTTTCCATGTAGGTTTCCTTCTTTGGTTGTTTCACCTCAGATTTACATTCATATGCTTTATGTCCTTTCTTGTTACATTTATAACAATTTCCTATGAATGAAGGTGTGGATTTAGGAATACCTTTCATTTTGCTCCTACAAACATTTTATGTGTGGCTTGCTTATCCACAGTGATTGCATGACTACTTTCTTGGTGTTGGATTTGTGTATATATTCTTTGGATCAGCTTGGTATGGTGATTCTCCATTCTTGGTATACCCTAGTCCAGTATTATTGTTGACTCTTCTTTGTCCATCCAGAAAATCATCCGTCCTTTTTGTGCTTTCTTCAGCTCTCTTGATCATGTCATTGTGTTGTTGCTAAATTCTTACTTCATGCTTCAGTCTTTCATTTTCTTCTCTTAGCTCACCAATCGCTTCAATCTTTCCATTCAGTTCTATGTTCATTCGGTTTTACTACTGACTCATAAGAATAATCTTCTTGGTGATCTCATGATGATGTTCAGTAAGTCTTTGTATTTATAACTCTTTCTCTTGTATCCTTTCAGTGATCTTCCTCCTATCATCAATAGCTAGTGTTCTTTCTTGCTCAACTTGTCTAGCATTATTTATAAACTCAATCATTTTTACCATCTGTGTCTTTTGACTGATTTGCAGTGATTTTACTTATCCAGCCAGATGTTGATTGATTTCATTTGGGCTTCTAATACTTCCTTCAGATGTGTCTGAAGTGTTGCAAGATGTAGATCATGAAAACTCAAATAAATCAGGTATCTCTTCTTCATGATAGTTTGTTTCATTATAGCTAGATGCCATAATCTGTCTTTCATCTAGTAGCTATCTCATCTTGACTCTAGCTTCTTTATATTTTTCATAGAAGATCTGTATCTCTAACTTTTGATTGTCAATACTCTTGTATAGCTTGTACCTTTCCATTGTATGATCTTTTCTCTTAAGTCTTTAAACTTTTCCAAATAAGATATCTAGCTCTGATACCTATTTTTTGAAATATTGGAATGGTGTGTACTGAGAGGGGAGGGGTGAATTAGTACCCATTAAAAATTTTATCACTTAACCTTAATCCTTTTAGTAATAAATTATATTACCAACCATATATTCTATTCTATCTTTGTGTATGTTATATCAAATCATAAACTCAATTAGCATGTAAACATTCATGAAATGTATTGACACATGACATAAGATTTGGTAACGCAAAAAACTCCTATTAGAAGATAAAAACTGCAGTGGGGATGAAACCCACAAAGACTCACTATCTACAGAATGGAAGGGGTTGGTTAAGGAATACAATTTTGATCAGTTTTGATGATCTACCCTGTTAGGAGTATCATGTAGAGACTGGTTAAGGTCTACTCTATTAAGATCTTTAGCAACAATATTTAGTGTGCACTCAGTTAAGATATTTACAAAGGATTGTTAAATCCACCTTTCTCAAGGATTTCTTCTATTTTCTACACTTTTTAGAATGTAGTAAAAAATATTCATTGACCTAAGTATATACAATCTAGAATTACTGATTACAGATCCATTAAAGATTATATGTATATTTATCACCTATAGTGATTGATCAATACCTCTTTTCTACTCGGTAGCCTTGAATCTATTTCTTGATAACCTATTTCATATTTTGTTGTTCTTTTGCATAAAAATCACAGTCTGATCCATAGATGTGCTTCTCGACTACTATCATCATTGCACACATTTTTTGATAGATTACGTATCTATTTATACAATGAATTTGACCTAAATGAGTTTCACATATTACAATGATAACTCTATGATCGAAGGTTTACAACTTGACCTTGATCTCCTAGTTTGCATGTTTCAAATTAGTTAGAATGATTAAAACAATTACAATTACATTCCTTGTCCCTCAAGAAATGGATTTAAAACTAATAAAAAAGATAAATATAAAACACAAGTGTTTTATCTAACGTGGAAGTCATATCCACATTTCTCAGAATTCTAACTATCTCTCGGTAGACTGGTGCTCGGGTTACTCTATAGTCTGTCGGTTTCCTCTGTTATCTATTATGTCGGGTTACACTATAATCTACTTTTTGGGTTCCTCTATTGGGTTACTCTGTCAGGTTCCTCTTTGTAGCATTTTTGGGTTGCATTGGTAAACTTTGTCATCAGGTTCCCTTGCGAACTTGTCTGTCGAGTTGCACTAAACCTATCTTTCGGTGTTGGTGTTACGGATGGTTCAAAACTATTTTTCCTTTCATACTAATGGAAAAAATATGTCTTCAGATCAAATATTTATTGCATTCATCTCCTTTCATGAGGTCACAACTACATCAACATAGATACAATACATTTATTACAAATGATAAAATATAATGAAAAAGTCTTCATCTGCAAATCTGAAGGAAGCATGAGCAAGGAACATCTAAACCACAATAAGAAATACCTTTAAAAAGATAGATTTAATGACCCAACCACATGGATACCAAAAGGTCCACTCCCCCATGCTAGGAGATAGAAACAAAGGTCCATGCAAGAAGGAAATAACTGGGATACTCCTAAGGTAATATTAACCTTCCCCAAAACATATTGGAAAATAACTAAGAATCACAGGGGCTTCCACATGCATGACCATTGGCAGGGAACCTAAGATAAATTTTAGGTAAGTATAATGTCATATAACTCATCCCTTAGTTTATCCTAGTACTAGCTACTCGGGCCTCAACCCCCAAGAAGGCACATGTGGAATCGAACACCTTTCATGAGGACAAGGTTGTTCAATTGTGCCAACATATAGCCACCTTATCCAACCCCCATCCTTTTCTTGTAATAGTGATATTGGAATGGATGAGGCATTAATTTATCTTATGTAATGTTTATTCCCATCCCAATAAGTTTATTAAAGTTTTCACTTTATTAAAAAACTTGACAGTGGGTTTCCTTGGTACTAGCCACTTAAGGCCCCATCCCCTCACTGCGGGCCATTCACCTAGCATTTTTAAGTTCCCTAACCCAATCCAAGCATCAAAATGACACAAAATATCCATAATAAAGTAAAAATGAAGACATATAAATGTCACAACATCAATTTATTGCATTTGGGAAAGTATAAGTTGTCCCCAATCCACTGGAAAACCCTAAACCCTAATCTAGTACCCAGAATGATTCAAAACACTTAAGTAGGCATCAAAATACATAAAACATGATAAAATAAATAAATCATATATTTTGTTAGAAATATCAAGAAAACAAATAGAGATTAGGAAGGAAAGAATCCAAGAGATAGTTGCAAGAAGTAAGAATTTTACCATAACCCAATAAATGAAGCATGATTCAACAAATTTCACCGAAAGCATAAAGGAGCTCAAGATCAACACAAAGACAATGTTTTTAAAAGGGGAAAAATAAGAAAAACCCCTTGTGAATATAATATGAATGAGGCAAGAAGCCAAGAAGGAGAGAGAGCTTGCGCAAGAAGCTCATTAAAACATTGTGAGAGCAAGAATGAGAATGAGAGAAGAATAGAGAAGAATTCCCATGAGAACCAACTTGTGAGAGCCAACTTAAGAAGTATGTGAGAAGCATATCTTAAGTAGAGATGAGTGAAGGAATTTTCATGTAACTCCCATACTCTACGAGTGCCACATTCACATTAGGTGTGTGCCATGTTTAGAAATCCTCTTAAGGAGGAATATCTAATTTCCTTATCAAAGAAATTACAAATATGAGACAAGACCTTGGTATATCTTTTAAATATAAAATACCAAGGAAATATTAATTATAACATCCCCCTTTAATATTTAATTGGGGAGATAAGATCAATAGTATCACACCCAATTGTTTACAATGAATTTGAGATGTTTATTTTGAAATATTCTTTAGTAGAATTTTGACAGCTTGATCATCATAAATTTCTTCAAATGGAACTATGGAGCTTTAATAGTATATAGGAATGGTTTCTAAGTGGATAAAAATTTGATAATAAAAAGGTGTAGTTGCTTGTGGGGGGACTCAAATATTCAAGTGACCATAGAGATCCTTGAGATGCATTTATGCATTAGGTATATTCATTTCTAGTAGAAAGAGGTGGAGCATGATCAACACTTGAGCCTACAATAAGGAAAGAACCACTAGTAGAGCTCCCATCATTGGGATCTCCTAGTGCTGAATTAGTAACACTTTGGAAAGTAAAATCATATTGCAAATCATTATTCATAGAATCAAAAATGAAATCTTCAGTTGCATAAAACAAATTTGTAATGTATTCATCACAATATGAAGAATCAAGAGGAGTAGAGCTAGTATAAGCATCACCATTATTATCATTATTCTCCACAACAAACATAGGATTAGTACTATCATCATGAATTTCATCTTGATTAATAAGCATATCTTGCAAAGTAACATTAAGAAAGTTAGAGATAATTTCCTCTTATTGTTCAAGAATATCATCAACATGAGAGCAAGGATCATAAAATTGCATTGCATCACAAGGAGAGAACATATAATCACTTTGAGTAGGAAGATAGTAATCAAGAGGGTTATTACAAGAATAACCATCATCATATGGTTCATCCCAAATAGTAGTATCATCATACTGAGAATTAGACATCCCATAATGAATAGAAAAATCTTGATGAGTGTTATGATTATGAGATTTTTTATTTTTAGAAGTAGATGACTTCTCATGTTTAATTTTCTTAAAACAATTATTGATCACATGAACATCTTTTCCACAATAATTACAATGGGGTCTATTATAATTATTATGATAACCATTATTATGATTATGAGTATTTGATCTATTATTATGTGATCTAAACATGAAAGCATGTTCATTAGTTTTGATTGTGCAAAATTGAATTAACTTAGCCTCTTCTTGACGTAAAAGTTGTTGAAAGGCAACATAAGTTAATTGAGATGCTAACAAAGGAAGAGCTAATTGAGAATGAATATTAGTGATAAATTGCTAAAATTATCTAGGAAGGCATTTTTTAAAAATGATATGAATTAACCGAATCTCAGATAAAGTTACTCCTAAACCAGTTAATTGACTTTGAAATGAATCAAACTTAAGTAAAAATTCATCCATGGTTTTGAAATCCATATACCTGAGATTCTCCAATTTATCTTGGATTTGAATCTTGCAAGATTCATTTGCACTATCAAAAGTATTTTCAAAATCATCCATGTTGCATGTGCTTCAGTACAATGAACAATTAATGTTAGAATAACTGATGGGGGGGGTGGGGGGGTGAATCAATTAGAATCTGTTTCCTCAAAAATTATCCTATAGTCCCAAATTTCTCCAGATGTATACCAAAACAAATTCAAACATATAATTCAATTCGGTGAAAATGTATTCTATAATATTAAACTTTCATCAATAGTGTTTACCAAGTGTCAGTAAATTAATACTATGATTACCGATCTAGGTTAATAAAATAAGTGCAAAGTAAAATAACAATCCACAACATTTATGCACATTGACACATAGATTTTTAACGTGGAAACCCTGCTAAGGGAAAAACTACCTGGGACCGGTAATCCAAAATATTTTCACTCTTATGAAGTGAGCTTGGTGAAGAGCCAACCCTGTTAAAGGCTACAATGGACACTTTTAAATGTGACCTGGTTAGAGGATTTAAAACTAATATTTATCTCTTGACCATGCATTCACTATGGAATCAACAAGAAAACAATCAACATTTTTTGAATGTCATAATAAGGACTTCACTGTCCTACTCAGTTAAAAGATTTATTTGTAACAATAGTTAAACTGATATAGTAATGATTTGATTCAAATATAACTTTGATTTATATATATTCACATCTATACTAAGTACATAATACCTCTGATAAATTTGTTCACTTCAATTCACCCGATTCTTCATACTTGTTCTGCTCGGTAATGCTCTTTCGTATGTTTGCTCAATGATGTCTGCAGAATAATGCTCAGTTCTTTCTTTAACCAGTTTGATTAGTCATACATAAAATTTGCATCATCATCACATCATGTGTATATCTCTTATCTATTATATAGACATCATGTATCATTTAGTTTTCATCCTTCACATGTTGCCACTTAATCTCCATCATTTATTTTCCCACTTCATCCATCCTCACCAGTTGTGTTAAAAACACATTTCAATCTCTGTCGTCTGATCTTCATTGAAATTTAATAACCGATAGATCAAATAACTAACTTTATCTTTTACCTTGAAATCATCAATTTCCAGCTCTGCATCTTAGTCGGCATCAGTTTGATTAAATTTATTTATCAATAATTGTTTCGGCAATCCTTTGCTCAATCACTGTGCTTGGTATACATTGTGTTTTATTCGGTTATCACTATCTCTCAGTGTATACAATGCTCTTCATTTTCTGACCACATAAACATTGTTTGTTCTAGATATTTAATTTATAACAAATGTTTTTCACCATAATAATACTCAAATAATTTTACATCAATGACAATACATTAACTAATAATGTTTATCATTAGTTCTGCAACTCAGTTGAATATCAAAAAATGACTTCAAACATATAATCAGTTGTAGTTCATCAATCTCTCCCTTTGACATTGATAGAAACACAATATTAAGTATGAAAAAAATGCCATACAACAAATACCAAATGTATGTTCTACAATCAAAACAATTATGTAGCTCTCCCTAGCTTGAATAAAAACTATGTGAGTATAAACAAAACCTCACCATGCAGACTCTCCCTGCAATTTTGAATTTTTAGCTCTTGAATCTCTCTATAGATTAGATATTTCATTGATCAACTCTATCCCTTTATATTTCATCGATCAACTCTCTCCCTTTGACAAAAGTGCCAAAAAAAAAAATGAAACTCTTCAGTAGCCAAATAAAGTATCTCTGATTTTTGGTGTAGTAGGGACCTTTCAGTGTACTGATATCTATGTGTCAGTCTAGTTCAGCTTTTGCATCAACATGATTGATATTATGATTTCATTTAGGTTGATGCAATCTCCTAATAAACTTAGTTACCAATAGACAAGGGATGAACCCCTAGTCTACCTCTCAAGTACTCAAGTGTATCCTTCAATAAGGGTTTTGGGAATATGTCTGCAAGTTGTTCTTTTGATTTTACATATTCCAATATTACTTGTTTGTCTTGTACTTGATCCCTCAAGTAGTGATATTTTATAGATATGTGATTTTTCTTTGCATGCATCACAGGATTCTTTGAAATATTTATAGCACATGTATTATCAAAGTAAATGATCACTGATTCAGTGATCTCTACATTCATTCCCTTCAACAATTGTTTTATCCATGCTAGGTGAGAACAATTTGCATCAGCAACAACATACTTTGCTTCTGCAGTTAACTGAGATATGTATCCTTGCTTCTTGCTTATCCAAGAAAATAGTCATTCTCCAATAAAGAATGCTCCAACAGTAGTACTCTTTCTATCATCTATGTTCCCAGCCGAATCAGCATCAGTATAAACTTTTAATTTGAACTTTCCTTCTCTTTTATACCACAATCTATAATCCTCAGTATTCTTTAAATATCTAAAAATTCTTTTCACAGTAGTCACATGTGATTCTCTGGGGTTAGCAGAGAATCTTGCAACTATTCCAACTACGTGTGTTATGTTAGGTCTTGCATGTTCAACATACATCAATTTACCAATCATAGATCTATACAAATTTTGATTTACCTCAAGTGTCTTGTCTTCTTTTATCAGTTTGCATCCTATCACCATAGGTGTTTCGACTGGTTTTTATTTTTCCATTTTGAATGTCTTTAGTACTTCTTTGATGTATTTTGATTGAGTAATGTAGATACCTATAGTTTGTTATAAAATTTTCAATCCTAGAAAAAAATTGATCTCACCAAACATTGACACCTCAAATTATTTCCTCATTTCATCGGCAAATGAAGTGCATAAGTTATCATTACCTCCAAATATGATATCACGAATAAATATTTCAGCAATAAGTTTCTTATCATCATTTCCTCCTTTTAAATACAAATTTATTTTGTCACTTTTCCTAATAAATCCAATGCTTACCATGCTCTCGGTGCTTGTTTAAGTCCATATAAAGCTTTGTGTGACTTACATACCGTGTGTTTCTGATCAGGATAAACAAATCCTTTAGGCTATTCAATGTATACCTCTTCTTCCAGTATTCCATTAAAAAATGCACACTTCACATCCATCTGATATATCTTGAATCCTTTATACGCAACATATACAAGTAGTATTCTTACCCCTTCAAGTCTAGAAACAGGTGCAAAAGTTTCTCCATAGTCAATTACTTCTTCTTGTGCATACCCTTTGCAAACTAATCTTGCTTTATTTTTGGTTAGATTCCCATCTTCATTTAGTTTGTTTCTAAAAATCCATTTGGTTCCAATGACATTTTTTTCACTCAGTGTCGGTACTAATGTCCATGTCTTATTTTTTTTTTATCTTCTCAATTTCCTCATTCATGAAATTAATTCATTCTTCATTTTCTAATGCATCTCTAACATTCTTAGGTCAAGTTCACAAATTGAACAAGTATCATCTCTGAACTTACTTCTTGTCATCATTCCTGCTCTTTTATGTCCAATAATCTGATCTCGTGGATGATGTCTTCTCACATATTTAGCAAGTACTGGTTCAACTCTATGTTATTCATTATCTTCTTCTATATGTTCATTGTCTTCTGGTTCATGATCTTCTATTTTAGCATTTTCCTGATTCTCAATCTATGCTACCTGTTACTCGGTGACATTAATTTGTTTCCCGGTAACATTACCCTATTGCACAGTAACACTAGGCATCTGCATCGGTATAGTATTAGGTTCTTCCCAGTAAAAAAATCTACTATAATCCTCCGGTTCTTTCATGTTGTCCTCATCCTTTAGCTCAAAAAAATCATCAACTTTCACATTTGCACTCTCAATGATTTTTTTAGTTGTCTTGTTCAAACATTTGAAAGCTTACTCTTAGTAGAATATCCAATAAATATTCCTTCATCACTTTTTGAATCAAATTTTCCATTTCGATCATCTTGCATAATATAGCAATGACTACCAAATATTCTAAAATAGCTCACATTGGGAGTATAACCATACCATATCTCATAAGGTGTTTTGTTTGAATCCTTCTTTCATTGTACTTGGTTTAGTATGTAAACAATTGTGCTGACTGCTTCTCTCCAGTATGTTTGTGCAATACTCTTTTCAATCATCAATGTTCTAGCACAATCCACAATTCATCTAATCCTTCTTTCAACAATTTTGTTATGTTGTGGTGTCCTTGGTTTAGAAACTTTTCTTTTGATTCCATACTCATTAAAAAAGCTCGTGAACTCATCATAAATAAATTCACCTCCTCTATCAGATCTCAAATACTTCAGATCTCTACCAGTTTCTTTTTCCACATTTTCTTTGTACCACTTAAACATCTTAAATTCTTCAGATTTTTCTTTTAGGAACATGACAATCATCATCCTAGAGTAGTCATCAAAAAATAAAATAAAATATCTATCCCATAATAGCTCTGTGTTCTCATTGGTCCACATAGTTCTATATGAACTAACTCTAAAATATCATTAGACGAAAAATTCTTTCTCTCGAAACTAGATTTTTACATCTTTCCCATTTGACAATTTTTGCACATTACATGGTCTGGTTTAGTTAAGCTCAGTAAGCCTCTAACTATTCTTTTCTTACTAATCTTAACCATGTTGTCAAAATTTATATGACAAAGTATTTTATGCCATAACCATATATCTTTATTCTTTGCCAATAAGCAAGTAGTTTCAACTGTGTCAAGATAGAACAGGTTACCTTTAGATTATTCACCAGTGCCGATCAACTTTCCTTTTCCATAATATATTCTTTCTTCTATGTTCTCAAATGTGACTTGGTGACCTATGTTATTCAACTATGAAACACTCAATAGATTGTAGTTAATTCCTTTTACTCAATAATAATTTTTACATTTGATTTGATTGTTCAACATAATAGTACCTTTTCCTTTTACTTGACAAGGTATATCATTTCCCATTCTTACTGATCCTCCATCATAAGTTCAAGAAACTCAAAATTTCCTTTATCACTAGTCATGTGATAGGTACAACCACTATCAATAACCCAAATATCATGTTTACTAAATTTAGAGATAAGTGCTATTTCTAGACATACCTTTCATCTTCATCTGAATCATATTTCAATGCTACAAACACTATCTCAATATCTTCATCACTGTCAGAACCACTGTTATTAACTTTATCTTCAGCAATGTAACAAGCTTTCTTACCTTTATCTTTGTAATCTTGGTTATCTCTTCTGTCATACTGTGGGTTGCTTTTGTAGTCTTAATCATCCTTTCTGTCATTAGATCTATCATTTCTATCATCATCCTTTCTGTTAGGGCATCTTGCAGCAAAATGGCCAATCTCTTTACAGTTAAAGAATATAAAAGATAGTTTACCTTTATATCATCCTTTACCTCTGTGCAATATTCTAACTATTAAAGCTTCAATTTCATCAATTTCCTTTACATCACTATCACTGTGATTGTTATTTTTGATTATGTGTTTGCTACTAGATTTACCAATTTTCAAAGTAGACATAAATTTAGATTCTATAGATGGTATAATACTGTTGTCAAAATTATTCATCTCAAAAGAAAACAATCTTCCAATAAGACTATCAACAATAATGTTATTTCTAGGTGCATCTCTCATTTCATGTATTGCAAAGACTCTTATAGAATAGATAGGAAATAGAGTTCTAAGAATCTTACTCACAATTGTGTCTACATCAATGGTTCCACCAGATCCTCAAATAGCATTCACAACTTCTTTAAGTCTATTACTGTATTGTGTGATATTTTCTCCTTCCTTCATTCATATGTCATCAAACTTTCCACGAAGACTCTCAACTTTGGCTCTCAGTACATTTACATCTCCTCCATAAACTAGTGTAAGATGGTCCCACACCTGTGTAGCAGTTGTACATGTCTTGATGTCCTCAAATTCTAAATTTATAAGTGAAGAGGCAATCTCCACCATGATAAGGCTATGTTCATGTTTTTATTTCATCTGATTTACTGTCAAAGGTCCAGTAGGTAGAATGAATTCATTGTCCAGAAAATCTTCAATGTTGCTTGAAATCCCTGATAGGTATAATCTCATTCTAATTTTCCATGTCGGGAAGTTCTCCCTGTTCATCTTAGGTGCATTTCTCTTATACATCTTGTGATCTTTAGCCTAAATCCTTCAAAATTTTCTTCTAATTATTGTATGCTCTCTCATAATAACTGTATGCTCTCATACCAATTGTTAGAATAATTGAGAGGGGGGGTGAATTAGTTAGAATCAGTTTCCTCACAAATTATCCTACAGTCTCAAATTTCTCCAGATGTATACCAAAACAAATTCAAACATATAATTCAACTCGGTGAAAATATATTCTGTAATCTTAAAGTTTCATCAATAGTGTTTACTGAGTGTCAGCAAATTAATACTGTGATTATCGATCTAGGTCAATAAAATAAATTGTAAAGTAAAATAACAATCCACAACATTTATTCACATTGACACAGATTTTTAACATGGAAACCCTACTAAGGGAAAAACCACTTGGGACCAGTAACCCAAAATATTTTCACTCTTCTGAAGTGAGCTCAGTGAAGAGCCAACCCTGTTAAAGGTTACAATGCACACTATTAAATGTGACCTGGTTAGAGGATTTAAAACTAACAATTCTCTCTTGACCATGAATTCACTATGGGTTCAACAAGAAAACAATAAACATTCTCTGAATGTCATAATAAGGACTTCACTGTCCTACTTGATTAAGAGATTTATCTGTAATAATGGTTAAACTAATAGAGTGATGATCTGATTCAAATACAACTCTGATTTTTATGTATTAAGATCTATAGAAAGTACATAATACATCTGATCAATTTTTTCACTTTAGTTCATCTCATTCTTCATACTTGTTTTTCTCGGTAATGCTCTTTCCTCTGTTTGCTTGGCAATGTCTGTAGAATAACTCTCGGTTCTGTCTTTAACCAGTTTGATTAGTCATGCATACAATTTGCATGTGTGCATCATCGCATAATGTGTATATCTCTTATCTATTATATAGAAATCATGTATCATTTAATCATCCTTCAAATTTTGCCGCTTAATCTCCATCGTTGATTTTCCCGCTTAATCCATCCTCAGTAGTTGTGTTAAAAAAAATTTCAATCTCTGTTTCCCGATCTTCATTGAATTTTAATAATCGTTAGATCAAATAACTAACTTTATGTTTTACCTCAAAATCATCAATTTCCACCTCAACATCTTAGTCAGCCTCGATTTGATTAAATTGCTCTATTAATAATTGTGTCGGCAATCCCTTTCTCAGTTATCACTGTGCTCGGTATGCACTATGTTTTACTCGGTTATCACTACCTCTTGGTGTATACATAACTCTTCATTTTCTGACCACAACCATTGTTTGTTCCAGATCTTCAATTCATAATTTTTTTCCATCATAATAATAATCAAATAAGTTGACATCAACAACAATACATTAATTGATAATGTTTATCATCACTTCTGCAACTCGGTTGAATATCAACAGATGACTTCAAACATATAATCAGTTGTAATACATATAAATATGGATGTAAAGAAATGCCTATAAGGCCTAAATCCTCTTTATTTTTAGTGAGCCAAGCATCAATATTTTCCTTAGAAGCAATAGTAGCGGGAAACGAAGCGGCACTAGTCGCAATATTAAGAATATGTTTAAAGCAAAAAATAAAGGTTATATGAGTTTTCCAAGTGTGATAATTGGAACTTGTTAATTTAATCTTTGAAATTAATGTCAACATAATGAATTAAAATAACCTGGAATACAAGTTGAATTATATAATAATGAATCTAAAAAATAAGTTTAACATGAATAGTAAACAACAATATGCAAGAAATATTAAATTTTTTGTTAAACTGATGTTACAAATTTTAATTACAGTTAAGTGATGAGATATAAACTAAATTAAGTTTGTAATGCCAAAATGAATATGGGTCTAAGATGATTTAAAAATTGATAAGTGAAACAAAATTTAAAAGAGTTTAACTTTATCGTTCACTAAATTTTAAAATGAAATTTAACGATTAAACTTAAATTTTTTTAAAAATAAACATAGATAATTAGAATAATAAATAAATATGAAAGGAAATGCACAAAGAAATGAATTAATTGATAAAAGAGTAGAATAAACCTACAAAAAACTAGAAATAGGTTATAAAAATAATCTTATAATGACCTAGCAAAGAAATGATTTAAAAAATTGCAAGGATATGATTAAAAAAATGATTTACTTGTTGGCTTATTGGAGAAATGAAAACTGTACCTGACAAAGATAGAGATGATGAATAACTAAGAAGATTAAAAAAACCAATACATACTAATTTTAAATTATTCAAACTAATGAAAGATATGTTCAAAAAAGCATAATGACCTGTTGGTGCACACAGAAGAAGGAAGTAATAAGTTAAAAGCTGCACATGAAGTGTTGCGTTGGAGGTAGACATAAGTCTGCAATGCTAGAAGAGAAAAAATATAGAGAAGTAAGGTTGCATATGGGGGCAACCAAAGAGAAGGATAGGTTGAAGGTTTGATGTGAAAAAAAAGGGGGGGAAATGCGCTAGGAAAGGCAGTGCAAAAGAGAAAAGGGGAGCGCGCTAGGAGAAGAGTGGTTTAAGGCTATGCTAGGAGAAGAATGAAAGGAGTTCTAAGAGAGGGAATGGAGAAGGGTAAGGTTGTGCAAACAAGACCAATCTGACTTGTGCAAAACAAAAATGATAAGGAAAGCTTGTGCAAAATAGAAGAAGTTGAAAGGAATGATAAAAAGCTGCAGAGAATAGGAAGGAGATATATATCAACAACAGTAGGTATACAAAATTGTGTAAGAAACAAATACAGCTAATTTGAGAGCAAAAAATAATCCTCCCTGCAACCAAGAAGGGTTAGCACCCAAAAAAAAGGAATGAGTTAAAACCCAGCAGAGATAGATTGTGAGACCTACATTAGACTGTTATTGTTTTACTATTTTGTTCTCATGCTTTCAGTAGTTTATGCTTTGACATACTTTGACTATCAGAGACTTTTTTATACATTTGAGCATCGGTGGAATCCTGTGTTATATATTCAGCACCTGATTTTGTAATTAGGGTACTTTTGAGATGCTTTATGTTCTGAATCAGTTTCAGCTTATGTTGATGTCTTCTATGGACTTACATGTATGAATATAATATGATGAAATTGGTTTAGGAAACCGATGCTAGGATATTTTAGTTCTAATTCAATGTAGTTTATATGCTTACACATATTATTGACGTTATGTTATGTTTCATATCATGTTGTTTTGGATCTACTGATGTGTGCATTGAGTGTGCAGGAAAAGGTGACCATGGATCTAAATAGAGGACCCAGTACTGGAACCTATGTAAATAACTGTGCTTTCCAAGGTCAAGTCTATATAAAGAGACTTGGACCTCATTGTTATGTGTTTATTTCATAAACATGGTTTGCATGTGTGTTATTAAATTAGTAAATGTCTATGTGACTAAGTCATGTCTATTGTTTTAATTTAATGTGCCAAGTTTGGCAATTGTTGTAATTTAATTATTGACATGGCTAGTAAAGGGAAACCAAGGTTAGTCAAGGGTTAACTAAGGTCATCTAGGAGTAGTACCCAAGCTTACCCCAGGGTTAGAAGTTTCTAGAATTTTTTTGACTTAGAAATCTATAGGTAAACTTTAGGGTGAGTTTTAGAGGGTCTTTTGGGCTCCTAGGGGGCAATCGGGGTCATTTTTAGTCACCCAACTTGGTACCCTATGGGTTAGGGGTCATTTTCTATCATTAATGAGCCTCTAAACTCATTTATTACTTCCTTTAAGTGTCATTTTCAACTTTAAGCGAATTTGGAAGAGAAGTGTGACTTTGGTTAACCTCACTCTCTCTTCTACCCAAGTTTCTTTTGACTTCACCCTTGGAGAGTTAGGATGTGGTTTAGTTTAGGATTGGTTAGAGTTACCTCACCCTTGGGTCAAGCCTTTCTCATGTTGGAGGTTTCCCTATTTAGGGAAGAATTTAGGATGAGTTGAGTGTTCACCCACTCTCTACCCTTAGAGACAAAACTCAGTTTGAAGGAGCCTTTGGAGAAGGAGCTTAGGAAGGATAGCTCAACACTATTCCTCTTCATACCTTAGCTTGGATTAAGGTTGGATTTATTTAAAAGTTATTTGGTTGTGTTTATGTGTGTTCTTGAGCTCAAGGACTCCACTAATGGAGTCTTATGGGTTTTGAAGCTTTTGTTTTCTGTTGAAAATTTCTTTATTTGTTTCTCAATGTCTTTATTTTGTGTTTGATTTCGAATGGCTCTTCAAGGTACACTCACCCTTGGGAGGGCAGAGTAGCCTTGGAGGGATAGATGGAAATGATTCCTATTAAGTGTAGATTCTCCCATGTAAGGAGGGAAAAACTTGGGGTAACATGATACCTATGAAGCCAAGAAGGGCCTGAGGGCATCTAGGAGGTATAAGGAGGTTATGCAGGACAACATCTTGTAAATATGGTCTTTTTCAAGTCCATGTGAGGCTTGCGTATTCTATGTTATTCTTGTCTTTCTCTTTCAGTGAGGTCTACCACTACCCCTGTTTCTGGAATGTCTCTTGGAGATACTTTCTCTTGATCATCCTAATGTTGGGAAGCTTCTTTGTGTTTGAGTCTCTTTTTCTTTTCCTGCTTTTTGGGTGTTTCCGTTTGTAACCCATTCCAGATTGGATCCCCAAGCTCGGGGGTGGCCTTGTAAAGGCCTAGGTTGGGAGGTGAGCATCCATGGTCAACCTCAATGTTATTAGGTTCTTGAAGGGATAGCAAAGATGAATAATACCCTTATGTGAGAGATGGGTATGACTGGAATGATTATCATTTTGTAACCTATTTTTATAGAAATCTTTATTGTAACAAATTTGTATTAAGACCATTAAGCAATTTGTAGATTTATACTATTTGTAAACTTTCATACCAGATTTTAATATGGAAGTACAATGAAAATGTAACCATGCTTCATTTTATAAAATGAGATGGATTTGAGGAAATTATGTTATGTATGTCTACTAAATTTCGTTGGTTAAGTATTGGTAGTTGGATATAAACAAACATTGATGTTCCTCTCTTCTATATTTTTATGACACTAGATTTACTTATAGGGACATGGATGATTCTTATAGTGATACTTCCTTTTATTATTACCTTTACACTATATTTTTAAATATAATTTAATCATAGAGTAGTTCATACTTTTATTAAATTGGGAGATTGATAGTTTTTATGGTAATCCTGTTAGTATGTGTTGGCCATTGTAGAAACCTAGTAGATAATTTATTATAAAAAAAAAAACTAAGTTTAGCTTGATGAATGATTTGTTGTTCTTTAGATATTATTGGGACATTTATAGAGATTGAGATTAAAAATATATATATATATATATATAAGATCTAAATTAAAATTTGTTTCCACCCAAAGCTTAGGAATTTAATATGGGATTTAACTATGCATTTAGATTTATTTTTTAAAATATCCTAATGCTCCCTGTTTTGAGGGATACAGTCCTCTTTTCACCAGTTATAAAATTTATTTTGTACTCGTACATATATATATATTTATATATATGTATTTACATATATATATATATATATATAAATATACATATACATATCATATTCTAAACAATTTATAAAATGAAATAAATATTTTACAAAAATGAGGGTTGCGGATTATAGCGCTTAGCGCAGTTACAGTTTTTTTTTTTAAAAAGATTGCAAATACAATTTCGGGAGGGCCGAGCCCCCCATCCCTCAGCTTATTTTTTTTATGGGGGCCACGTGGCATATGGACCACCCACTGTGCTAGCGCCGCTGGTTGGCGTCGGTCGCCCCGTCCTCCCCTTTTACTTAGCCGCTGCGGGTGGTGCCGCCGCCACCATGGCCACCACACCGCCCACCCTCCCGTTTCCTCCGCCCGCAGTAACCCTTCCACCGCCCATCGAAAACCCTCTATTTCACCTTCACATTTTTGTTAGTCGCTCGACGGCGTTTGTAAACCCTC
>MU223823.1:4957193-4967544 GCA_018584345.1 Thuja plicata | reverse complement strand
CATGTCTCTTTATATAGATAGGACCTTGGTAAGCACAGGTATATACATAGGTTCCAGAACTGGGTCCTCGATTTAGATCCATGGTCAACTCTTCCTGCACACTCAATGCACACATCAGTAGATCCAAAACACATGATATGAAACATAACATAACGTCAATAATATAGGTAAGCATATAAACCATATTGCATTTTAGGACTGAAATATCCTAGCATTGGTTTCCTAAACCATTTCATCATATTACATTCATGCATTTAGATCCATATAAGACATCAACATAAGCTTAAACTAAATCAGAACATAAACATCTCAAGAGTACCCTGATTACAAAATCAGGTGCTGAATATATAACACATGATTCCACCGATCCTCATAAGTACCAAAAAAGTCTCTCTGATAGTCAAAGTATGTCAGAGCATAAAACTACTGAAAGCATGAAAACAGAATAGTAAATATAGCAGTCTAGTGTAGGTCTCACATAGCATCTATAGAAACTTTGTACCACTCATTGTTGTCTTGTAACTTCTATCTTACAACTGTGTGCAGCTGGAAGAGTTGTTCAGCAAAGGCTTCTCCATCATCACTAACTCTGTCACACAAGGGAAGTTGCACCAAATCAAGAACACCCTGAGGATTTCGACCATAAACAATTTGAAATGGTGACTTACTAGTTGACATTTTCACAGAGATGTTATAAGAAAATTATGTCTAGGGTAATGCCAAATCCCATTGTTTGGTCTTCCCTCCAACAATACATTGCAACAAATTACCCAATCTTTGATTGACCAGTTTTGTTTACCCATCAGTTTGTGGAGTATAAGCACTACTAAAATGTAATTTTTTCCCCATATTCTTCCATACGGTCCACCAAAAATGACTCAAGAACTTAGTATCTTGATCACAGGTGATTGTTTTTGGAACCCCATGCAATCTCACTATTTCAGAAAAGAATAACTCAGCCACCCTAGTGGCATGACTAGTTTTCTTTAAAGCAATGAAATGAGCCATTTTTTAGAATCTATCCACAACTACAAAGATAGATTCATTAACTCATTGTGTATGTGGAAGTCCCAATACAAAATGCATACTCAAGTTTTTCCATGGTCCTATTGGTACTGGCAATGGCATGTACAAACTAGTGTTCTAGGAGTGCCCTTTGGCTACTTGACAAATTTGATACCTTTCCACAAACCTAGTGATATCTCTCTTCATCTTTGGCCAGTAGTACTTATTTTCTACTAAGGCTATTGTTTTATCCTTCCTAAAATGCCTAGCCATACCACTACTAGGAAATTATCTAATAATAGTTTCCCTCATTGAGCCTACAGGGACGCACAACTTTTTTTCCCTTGAATAAATAACCATCTTGCATAAGATACTCACCTTGAATAGTCTTTGTGTGCCCAGGTACTGGATTCTTCAATTTATCAAAAACTTCCCAAAAGTCACTATCAAATTCATACAAGTCCTTGATTGCATCAAAGCCAACTACTTTTTTTTCCATGATGCTCAGAAGCACAACACGCCTGCTCAAGGCATCTGCAACTTGATACTATTTCCCTGATTTATGCTTGAAAACAAAAGTAAACCTTTGGAGGAAAGAGACCCATTTTGCGTGTCTAGTGTTCAATTTCTTTTGTGTGTTCAGATATTTTAAAGCAATATGGTCTGTAAACAACATAAATTATTTGGGTACCAAATAATTCTTCTAATGTCTCAGAGCTTGCACAATTGCATGGAACTCTATATCATATGTGGAATATTTCATTCACACATCATTTAGTTTTTCACTAAAAAAAGCAATGGGCTTACCTTCTTGGCTGATTGCATGGAGCTATCTTAGTTGGAAATTCCATTAACTCCTCCTCATGTATTTGCCTATAAAATTTTAGCCAAAACCCACATCCGAGTCAAAAGTTATGACCCTTTGAAGCTCCTACATCATTTCTTGGTGTGGAATACATTTTTGGAGTTATAGCTTACAAAATGACTAAAGTTCAAGAAGTAGAGTTACAAGGTACAAAAGTATAGTTTTGGTCAGCGAAGACATCATATGGTGAATGAAGACATGTGAGCTTAAGAGAAGATAATTTTGGATATGTGACCTTCAGTTAAGGTTTCTTATGTTTTGGAGTTTATTGCAGTAAGTTATAGTTTGACGAAGATATGCGAAGACAGAGTAACCGTAATACATCACAGATGAGCAATTGCAATGATTGAGGGAGTATAACATGGAATATAAATGTGCTATCATGGATTTGGATTTTGAACTACCTATGTTTTGATAATATATGATTTCTAAATTGGTATTTACTTTTTGTATAAGTGTTAAATCTATTTTGTGATGTAATTGGAAGCCGACTAGACATGTGATGATGTATATATAGGAAGAGATTTTTGTGTAGCGAAGTATGGATGAGATAGTATGTATGGGATGAAATAAATGGATGTGAACATATAAATACATTGTGATGAAAAAATAAGATAGATGGTGATGAAAACTACAAAAGGAACCACCTAAGCATAGAAAATGCGTGTATTGTTCACTATTGAGAAACCATTGTAACAAAATGATTTTTTTTATTGTATGAGAAATGAGCTCAGTATACATTTAACAGGGTTTTGTATTCATCTAACAAGGAAATGTGCTAATGTAATAATCAGCTCCTAACATGGCTAGGTCTCCTAACAGGGACAATATAATTTTAGTACATATTTATGCGTACCATCCCCACCGGGGTTTTCCCTTGGCCAGGGTTTCCTCGACAACAAATTCATAGTGTTATGAGTTGTGTATTTAATGTTAATGTTTTTTATTTTATTTTAGAAATTATATGGTTAAGTGGGAATTTACTAATTTCATGTTTAAAGTGTTGTAATAATTATTCACCGCCCTCTCAGTATTACTTAATCCTAATAATTGGTATTAGAGCTATTGGCCCTTGGGGAGAAATCTTAACAACTTAAGGAAGATCAAGATGGATTTTGAAAGTTTGGAAGAAAAATTTGAAGCAACACTTGAAGACCTTGATAAGGCTAAAGAAGATAATGGTGACTTGATATTCAAATTAAGAATAGCCGAGGGTTTCATAAAAAAACTAAAGAAACAACTTGAAATATCCAGGAGTCAGAGACAAGATCTTATGGATAAGATAAAAGAGGATTCAAAAAATGATACATCATATCAAATAAAATAGCTTGAACAAGAGAAATATACTTTGAATCTTGGTCATGAAACTATTTCCTTTCAAATGGATAATGAGATTAAACAGGTAAAGAATGATAGAAAAAAAATTGAAGAAACCTTAAAAGATGAAATATTTAGTTGGGACAAATGAAGACTAAACTTGATCACTACAAAAACAAGTATCTAGAATCAGAGAAATATAATCAGATCATAAAAGGAGAACTTGTTGAGACAAAGAAACATATTAAAAAACTTCATTCAAGTAGCGATAAGATTGATGAGCAGAGAGATAGATAAAAACCTAAAGGAAACATGACTAGAGTTGGCTTTAATGAAGCTGAATGCTCAAAAACTTAGGAAGAAAAATCAAAAGTAAAGAGTGATGGAGAAAGACCTACTCTTAAAGATCCTAAAGATCAAGTCAGACCCTTCAGAGGTAGATGTTTTGGATGTAACAAGATTGAAGACATGAAGAGATACTACAGAGGTAAATCTCCTTAAAAAGTCTTTTCAGGATATTGTTTTATTTGTACTAGATTTGGACATAAGAAGGTAGAATGCAGTAAACCTGATCAATCAATAATCAATAAAGATTATAATAGGGAAGGAAAAAAAATTAAGATCACATGTTCCAAGTGCAATAAATTTGGACACATTGCAAAGTATTGTAAGTTTCAGGTTAATTAGAATAGACAACCTCCTACATGCTACAAATTTCATAATCTAGGATACAATGAATTTTTGCAGATACAATAGACCCAAGAACAAAAGTGGTCCTTTACCTATTGATACAAAGAAGAGTACTAATAATTTTAAGAGCATTTCATAAGAATTTAATAGTCATTTCAGAAAAGAAGAATATGTAACAATGGTAAGATATGGAAATTAAAGGAATCAAATGAGGAAATGGTTCAAGGAGAGTCAGTAGATGCTACTAAGTCTTCACCTGATATGAGAATTTCCACATCAACCTGGATGGCCAAGAATTCCCTTAGGGGGAGCATTGGAAGGAAACATCAAAAATCTATCTAGCCCCTAATTATGAGGAGTAAGTTGTTGAGATCTTAGAGAGAGTATGTGGAGATATTATTGAACATATATATGTGATCACATGGTTTTAAATATCTATATGTTATCGCCAAATTGATAATTGAATAGATTGTGTAGAGATAAGTTTATTGGGAACTATTTCATTTCTTTACACAGCGAAGTATAAGGTCAATCAAAAGAAATTGTTTAAACATCATTCGAAGAACAAAGGCGAAGAAGAAAAAAGATTAGAGAAAGATGAGAAATGAAGAAATATTGTTGTGCATCTCATCAAAGTAGAAATTCATGAAATTGATAGATAAAAGGTATTTAGATCATTTTGGAAGCTTTGGTTATGGATACTTTGATGATTTTTGATGTCAGATAAAGGCCTAGGTATAAATTCAAGAAACACCCATTCAAATCAACTAAGGATGATTCTGAAGGTGTATTTTCACAAACACCCTATGACGATCTACATGTCTAAGACATTAGGGCTTACATTCACTGTAAGTATGAGTCTCTAGGAGACTTTGAAATCTATACAAAGATGAAAGACATGATTGGAGCAGATGGAAAGATGAAAGCTGAGTTCGCACATCTTGAGAACCATAGTATAATGCAGATGTCGAAACTTAATGAATTCGATGAAGTGGAATTGATTAAGATCATTCTAAGTAGAGTTCATGACTAGTTCATTTGTCTTGGAGATCAACCAGTGAATATTTGCAGTGACTTAATTCATAATATAATAGGTGTAGATAATTCTAGAGTCATTCCTATTGCAGAGAAGAACACAAAGAAATAGGTGGAAACCCTAATGCATTCATAATCAGATAAGAGATCGATGGATATTAATGATATATTTCAACAAGATGTTAGATTGGTTTTAAATATTCTTGGATACAAACTACATAATAATAGTCTACCTAACTTGGTATCAATAGAAGTGACCATAATGGCATATAGAATGGTCAAAGAAAATATAAGTATAACCTTTGCAAAGTACTTGAATAGTAGTTTTTGGATAATGTGAAGAAAACTAAGAAGGATAAGTCAAAGGCATTCATGTTTAAATCTCTACTAATACAAATGTATATTCATATTGTGCATAGTTTTCCTGGTATGCATCCTAGAGCTTGGAAGGACATCGAACCCACTGGAATTTAGATCACACAAAGCTACAGAAGAGAAAATAGAAAATGGGTAGATGGTGAAATATTTGGGATGATCAAAATATTGCAGAGATAAATAAGAGAAAGAATTTGAATTCATGAAGAATTGGTAGAGAAGTATAAAGATACAATCTATTTCATGGTTGAAAATTATTATGTTTTCTTTGAGGTAGTACAACCTAGGATAAAGTGGTGTTATCCTCTAGAATATGAAGTCAAGTATGAGCTCTTTACCATGCAAGTTGAACACATACTATCATCAATAATTGATCCATCCGAAGAAAGATGGGGTGCCTATGAAGAGAAGTATGCAAAGATAAGGGAAGAGTAGACTCGATATGTAAGAAAGAGAAAAGTAGAAAATATGGTAGATGATCTAGCAGCCAAGGCTGGTATAAGAAAAGAAGAAATGAAAGAGGTAAGAAAGAAGATGACAGAAAGAGCTTCTAGGTTGGCAAGCACTTCTCTTGCAGCCCTTCCACCTCTAGAAGTTTAGAAGGTTATCAGTACACCCTCTACTGTGATTGATGTACTTGAGACTACTCCTACATCACCAAAGAAAATATTGCAGGAAGTGAAAATCATGGAATTTCCTAGAAGGAACAAAAGATCTTCCAAACATGACTCTCCACCTAAGAGATAGAGGACACAAGTTGAAAATAATAAGGGTGAAGAGAATAAAGTTGAAAAGAAGAAGGGAGAAGAGAAGAAAGTTGAAGAGAAGAAGGGAGAAGAGAAGAAAGTTGAAGAGAAGAGCACTGATGTGAAACAACTCTGGAAGCCTGACATGAAAATACTGGAGAAGAGAATAGTTGATTAGGGAGAGGTTATCTTATTGATTAGATACTATGAGAGGTATGATACATCTGATAAAATGTTGATTGAAGAGATGGTAATAAATCATTTGAATGATTTTAAGAAAAACTTGTTAGAAGTTGAAGGCAATATACCTGAAGAAATTTATGAGAAATTGGAAATAAGGAAATAGTAAGTACAGATAGAAGATGAACCAATCAGAGTATAAGTAGTTGAAGATATGGTACCTATTGTTTCAGTCAAAGAAATGGAAAATATATTGAATTCTTTAAAACCTTTGCCGAGAGCTAAGTCAAGATGAGTTAAAATAATAAGAAGAAAGAATGAGGAAGTTATCGAGGAAACACAAAAGGTAGTTGATAAGGTTTTGATGGGAACCGAACCTAAGAAATCATCAACTCCAAAGGCTACTAAGCCTAAAATTCTTAAAGGTGAGTCATCAAGAATAGCTGATGTAAACCTTGATACATAAAAGGATGAAGACAATAGCCATTTTGTCAGGACTGTGAAGCAAACAGATTTATTTGTTTCTAGTGTGCCTGTGTCTTTGGACACTTCGCAAGATGTTAGTGATACATTTGAGAAGAATCATGACATTTATGGAGGAAGTATTGATATAACAGTGATAGAGAAAGAAGAGTATAAAGTGAGAAAATTTGAAATAGCTAAGGAAACAGTAGATAAAGTTGAAGTGAAACAAGAAACTCATGCATCTATTTGTTCATATTTATTGTTGGAAAGTGGAGATAGAACTCTAAACACTGATGTTGAGAGTATGGATGAGGATGAGTTGATGAAGATATCCTTCGTCACATTTGCAAAAGTGAATGAGAGATCTTAGCAGAAAGGTGAGAATAAGTCAAGGGTAATGGAAAGAGAATTTGATATTATTAACAAACTCCTACCTATACCTTTTAATTTTTAATCAAAGGACAATGAAAAGAACTTGAACAAAGTATTGGATGACTTTGACAGTCATTATGAGTCCTTGGAGAAGATCTCTAAAAAGAAAGTAGAGAAGAATTACCTCACAAAGCAGTTGGAAGAAGTATGCAAGTATATTGCATGGGAGTTAGGCATATTAAGAAAAATCATATCTGAAGCAAAGAGTTGTGTGTCACATGGAAGAAAGTTATACATTTACTATATAAATCCTATCAGACACATTAAGAACATTCAGGATATAATAGCAAAGGACAGACAAACTCTGGACAATATGATGGACAGTTGTGAGACCTCTTCACACTCTATATTAGAGTTAGAAAAATAAGTGTATAGGATATTGGATAAATTGAGTGTTCTGGATACACATAAAGGGAGATTTGTGGGAATATTTGGTATTCTAAAGAGTTTAATTACTCCTAAGTTATCAGTTCTTGAGAGCCACATTTCAGACATGGAGAAAATAGAGCAAGCCCTCACTGGATTCATTCATGTTGAGCGAAGGGAAACAAAGACATCTTATTTTTCATTGAATGAAGTGATTCATGTGAGTCAGACACTAGTAAAGACTTGGTTAGAGGAAGTGAAGATCTTGGAAAGATCTTTCCACGATATATTGAAGATGGTCTAAATTTTTTTGGTAAGCAGTGGCACAATTTTGCTATGTATTCTACATTTTTGTATACCTTTTCCATTGATGTCAAAGGGGAGAATAGAATATACGAAAATGTATAGGTTAGACAAGATATATGTAAAATAGATAAAGAGTGTTTTGTATATTATTTTTGGTATGACACTTAGTCATTTTTCACTAAGTGTTGCCATCAATGGCAAAGGGCGAGATTGTTTGCAAGTGGTTCATTCAGGGGTGTTCACGAACACTTTAAGGTTTTCATTTGGAAACACATCTGTTATGGATGATTGCTTGGTGTGGAACATAGTTTTGGAGTTATAGATTACAAAATGACTAAAGCTCATGAAGTAGAGTTATAGGGCATAGAAGTACAGTACATCCAGTGATACTCCAGGTGAGGCTCATGAACATAATGTCTGACCATAATATGAATATAAGTAGCATTGGGGTCACACCTGATCTTGATTAGTCCAAAGGATTGTAAGGGACATCCATCCAAATAAAATTTAAGAGAATTTCATACTCTCATGTCTTGCAAAGAGTGGGGACCAATTGATAGAGGGAAGTCCCAATAATGCTTCTTCTTGTGTTTGATGTGCTCGTAGGCATAAAAAAAATGCCTAGGCATTTCAAAAATAACTATCCTATCAGAAGGATATTGGGGGAGCTTCTTTGGTGCCAAAATGCACCCTTACACTTTAATGTATGTGAAATTTTTAAGTTAATGTAATAAGCTCTTATTGCTCAAACTTTAGTAGTTTCTTCCTCTGAGAGTCTCTTTGCAAAACCACCTTCGATGGAACGAATAATCACAAAGAGGAAGCGTCATTGACAATCCTATATTGTGGGCTATTATCCTCCATATTATCTTTTTTAACCACATGACAGTACAAAATGAATGACCATGCATTTGGCTAACCAAAGTCTCCTCTCTTTACAAACCCCAGGTACTCTATTGTGGCTGCCAACAAGTAAACCACATATGAAGTCATGTAGAAATAGGGATTTTTTTCACTACCATTAACTGCTCATCTAGGTTATCACTCAGGATGACAATTCAATGAAATCTAACTCTTATCCCATTTATTATTATGATTAGGAGAATCATCCAATGCTCAAGTTGGATTTATTGGATAAGTCCATACAATATTATCAACATGGTAACTGTTGCCTAGAGATTATCCTTCAAGTATCTCCTTCTCATATCAATTTTCTCCAACTTGTTCTTGGGGAGAGTCTGCATTAGGTATTCCATGTTCAAAATTTAATAAGAAATATGAGTGTTAATTTTGAACCAATCCAATCCATTCTTGATAGAGAAGTCATAAAATTTGTCAACCCCCTTTGGAAAGTGGAAGACATATTCAATGTTTCTAGGTCTGATGTTGAGAACAATGTCTCTGGTCTTATTAGTCACTACCCTTTCATCTCGGATGTAGTGTTTCATGAGATTCATGATGATATATAAGGATAGGATGAACACTGAATGTGTTACAACATTGAATAGACTTGAAAGCACTATGGCAGCGTAGTCTATCGATCTTTTATTGGGGTTGGAACATCTGGTGATAAAGTCATTCCAGTCTACATTCTTTCAATGTCAGTATCAGTGACCTCTCTATGGAGGTTCCCAACCATAGAGGAAACAAGATACCCTTTAAACAAGTACTTTATTGGTCAGGAAACTATCTTTTCTAACATTCTGCAAGAAAAAATTCCACTATTAGTAAAAGATTATTGGAAACAACTACCAACTAAGAAAGTAAAGCTCACAAAACCCATTAAATCAAGCCCAAAAGATTGAAACCATTAGGAATATGATTTACTGTGGTTTTCAAACATTTGGAGGTTCCAAATTTGAAGATAGAATCAGCCTCTAAGAGGATGAAAAGGAGAAAGATGGGGTTCAATGAATGCTTGGTTTTAGCATTTTAGAGTGTGAAAGGGACAAAGGAAACTTAGTGTGCAAAAGTACAAAAGGGCGAACATGTAATCAAAATAAGAAAGAAAGATTAGTTTTGATGTTTCAACAATTTAGACATGGAATTGATGACATTAATTTTTCCATTAGTACACTCAGTGAAAAACATTGACAGAGATCATCGATACAAGCATTACCAGTGGACTACAAGCATTATCGATGGATAGCGAGCATACCTGAAAGAACACAAAGGTCATGAGAAAATACTAAGTATGGAATTGACCGACGAACACTAACAAGTGTTGCACCAACAAAGTGAACAAGACATCACCAATGGGTCAATAACATAACATTGAGATCATCACCGATGACACAGTTTTGAGAACAAAACTGGAGAAACAAAAAAGGCATACCCAACGACCAGTTCAAGAAAGGAACACTGATGACAAAGAAAACCGACTGTCAGAACTGACAGTCAGGTAGAGGACCCACAAATAGTGGATCTAAGTTTTACATGTCAGATAAAGCAATGTAATTCTATTTATAGAGTTTTTATTTGTTTTAAATCATAACTTGAGGGTCAAGCAAGCTTTATGTAAATGTTTTAAAGCATCCTAATAGATCTAAAACATATCTAACTAAAGATC
>MU223823.1:4934051-4951577 GCA_018584345.1 Thuja plicata | reverse complement strand
TTGACACAACAAAAGTCAATACACCTACAAACATGAATATATTAATAGATGCTATTGATATTCAGTCAAGTCAAGAAAAATCATCTAAGAAAGATGATAATATACCCAAGGATATGGATACTGATGATAAAAAAGTTGTATCCAACACTCAAAAGGAAACATATGAAGAGATGAAAGATACAACCGATAATCAACTAGAAGTGTCAAATGAACAAAAAAAAGAAGCTGATAATAAAATAGAGGATACACTAAGAAAAGTTGAAGAACAGGATAAAAGTGAAGGAGTCAAGAAGGATAAAAGTATAAAACTTAAAGAAGATACATCTGTTGAGACACCTAAGGCATATGAGGAGACGTCTTCACCAAACCAGCTGGTGGACTCAGAACAGATACAAAAGGATGCCTCATCTTCTTGACCCTCACCTACTAAATCCACCCAATCTCAAGCTTTATAGATGGTAGTACATCAATCTGCCACCCAGCCAAAGAAGAAGAAGAAGAAAATAGTAAAGAAAGACATCTTGGCTATTACACTAGATGAAGTAATAGAAGTTTCAAACTAGGATATTACTACATTGGATAGTGATAAACTTCAAGAGTTTGGAGTGTTATGTCAAAGGAAAGCCATTCAAAAGAAAATGATACAGGAACACAGGGAAATAATGGCACTTGACAAAGCAAGAGACATACTCCAACAACTTATTCTTGAGGTAAAACTTGAACCAAATACTATAGTTAAGGAACAAATTGTTGTTCTTACCGACACAATCACAGAGCAAAATATAGATGCAGAACAAGCTATGGAAGAACAAGAAAAAAAGAAGTATCAATAAAAATTAATGGATAAAATCAGTGAAGAAGTGGCACTGAACAAGGTAAATCTCTCTAAAATAACTAATCAATTAGAGCCAATGATTTCTGAAACAATTACCTTAGTTCAAAAGATGCACACGCTTGAAAATTTTACAAAGGAAAATAGTGACAAGTTAGCAGAGATAGATTCTAATGTCACAAAAAGTGCAAAAAGCCTAACCTCAAATGTAGACAGTATCAAGGCGCATCATGAAAAGGTCATTGAGGCTAATAGGCTAAGACAAGAAATATGGGATGCTAAAACACAACTAAGAGGTGAGATTACAGAACTACAAGCACACATTCTGCCTAATCTTACTATTCTACAACAACATATTTCTAATGCAAGAAACCTTATAGCAACCCCAGAGATGTCTGTAGTAGATAGCATCTATGATATACATGTAAGAATATCACTTGAGCATATGGCTCTAGAAATGCTAAAGGATAAATGGCAAAAGATGATGGAGGAGATCAAGTCCTCACATTCCCACCTTTTTGAAAGTTGTAAGTACCTTTGCCTTTAGAATCAAAAAAGGAGAAATAAAAAGGAAATGTATATTCTATGTACATAAGGAATAGATATATAAAGATAGTTATGTACAATATATATATTAAAAAGGGGAAAAGAAAAAAATACATAAGGATTATGTATATATACTTACACTTACAGACATATACATAGGGGGAGTCATTTAAATGACTAAGGAAGGAGTATACACAGGTGCACATACTAATACACTCAGTATGTTGCACATATCATGTTTTTTATACTAATGTCAAAGGGGAGATTGATGAAATTAATTTTTCCATTAGTACACTCAGTGAAAAACATTGATAGAGATCATCAGTACAAGCATTACCGGTGGACTACAAGCATTACTGGTAGACAGTGAGCATACCCAATAGAACACAAAGGTCACGAGAAAATGCTAAGCATGGAATTCACCAATGAACAATGATAAGTGTTGCACTGACGAATTGAACAAGGCATCACCGATGGGTCAATAACATAACATTGAGATCATCACTGACGACATAGTTTTGAGAAAAAAACTGACAAAATAGAAAAGGCATACCCGATGACTAGTTCAAGAAAGGAACACTGACGGAAAAGAAAATCGACCTTCAGAACCGATAGTTAGTTAGAGAACCCGCAAATAGTGGATCTGAGTTTTACATGTCAGATAAAGTAATGTAATTCTATTCATAGAATTTTTATTTGTTTTAAATCATAACTTGAGGGTCAAGCAAGATTTATGTAAATGTTTTAAAGTATCCTAAATGATCTAAAACATATCTAACTAAAGATCAAGGTTAAGTTGTAAACCTTGGATCTAGAGTTAACTTGTGAAGCATGAATCAAGAATTGAGCCAAAATCTAGTATAAATAGATGTTCAAATCAATTATGAATTATGAATTCATTATTGTTGATAGCCATGATGAGAATCTAAGGAGCAGAAGGCTGAATTCATGCAAAGTTCAGAAATAGATCACATCAGTTGTCAAGAACACACAGAGGCTACTGATGACCAGACAGAGGTATTATTCAATCATGGAAGGATGATTACTCATACATAGGAAGCTTTATTGGATATGTTATCAGCAATTAGAGATTGTATACCTCATCAGATCAAAGACTTATGTAGTTGCATTCTAAAAAGTGCATCACATCTAAAATCCGTTTGTAGAAGGTGGACTTAACTATTCTTTACAAATATCTTAATAGAGTGCACACTTAACAGTGTTGCTAAAGCTTCAAATGAAGTAGATCTTAACAGGTCTCCATTGTAATACTTTTAATAGGGTACATCATCAAAAGTGACCAATTGTAAGCCTTAACTAGCCCCTTCTTATCTGTAGATAGTGAAGACTTGTGGGTAACAATCCCCACCACATTTTTTACTTCCTAACATGAGTTTTCTATGATATCATATCTTGTGTTATGTGTTATCTAATTTCATGAATATTTATTTTATGGTTACATATTAAAGAACTTATGATATGATTACATATACATAAAGAAAGATGAACAGTTAGATAAGATAATTTACAAACTGATGATTAAGGGTTAATGGGATAACCAAGAAAAGTTTTAGAGGTACTGATTCACCCCTCCCCTCTTAGTACATCATTCCAATATAATTCCAATAGGAATGATTCATTAGAGGTCAAAAATAAGAAATGAGTGGGCCAATTTCATCTTTGGTGTTTTGCTAGGTGAAAGATGAAATGATCTTTGGAGGCTGAAACTATGATAAGTCTGATATTGACTTAGCCACTTCAATGGTTTTCTGAGGTTGCTAAGTTGATCATTTTGGCCTTTCAAAGGCTGAAAATATGGTAGATTGCAAACCACATGAGATACAAAACAAACCAAAGAACCTAGACAAGACACTCTAAGGGCTCGACACTAAGCAACACAAAAGCCAAAACAACCACTAAACACCTGAAAGAACAAAAACCATAACCCTAGAACTAAGCCTATACCACAAAAACAATAAAACAAAGCAAAAAACCAAAAAAAAAAAAATGAAACTGTACATGCAAACACAAGACAACATGAAGGAATCTATGATAAGTTTGACGAGAAGAAGAAGGACGTGCACAACCAAATCTGACAAAAACTAGAAAAAGGAAAGCCGCACATCAAAGACACAAAGAAAGCTAGACCTCAAAGGAAAAAATGTAGAATGAAGACAAAAAACCCTTAGATGCTTTATAGACACTCATACTTATGGCATCGTCATTGGGTTTTGGACTTTTGGATGCTGAAAACCCGAAGCCCATGAGTCACACATTGTCAAGGTTTTAGAGGCCCAAAGTCCAAAAATAATTTCTCTTTTTTCGTGTGACTTAGGGATTTCGGGTGTTCAAAATTTCACAGATCTTTAGAATAGAAAAAGGTCAAAAGGCCAAAAAAGGCTTTCTAGAAAGGGATTTGCTTCAAAGACTTAAAGCCAGGAGAAAAAAGAGAAAAGACTAAAATGGATCAAAAAAAGAAAAAATAATGGGGGCCCCATGGCTAAGTGGCCAAAATGGGGGTGTGTGTGTTGTGGAAGCATGATAAATTGAACCTAAAAATGTTATTTTATGTACCCAAACAAAGCCTGTGGAGTTGAAAAATGTAGGATTAGATAGGTATAATTGTGAAAAACTAAAATTTCTGATCAATCTCACCACCAAAATAAAAAAATAATGGCATCACTAGAAACTTGACGAAATTCTACCACAAATCAAAAAACATTTCTTGAACAAAGGATTCAAATTGAGAAATTTATGAGCCTCTGAAGTTGAATGGAAAAATGAAAAAGTTCATTAGTGAAGGAAGAAAAAATTAAAACTAGACGATGACGTCTCCAAACCCTATGATTAAATTTGATGGTCATTTGGTTGTCTCAACAAAAAAACAATTAACTTGAGGTGACATGCAGACAAACGTCAATATTAACCTTCTAAACAATCTGCATGGCACAAAAATGATTATGCTCCTAACATGTCTATCAATAATGTAGATTGTACAAATGATATGCGTGATTGATGCTGAGGTGGTAGGTACCCGATGGCCATTGATGACTAGGTTGCATGGTAGAAATGTGGCTTTGATGTGGGAAAATGGAAATGCACTTGTATAGATGCATCGGAGAGAGGTTGTCCATGTGGCTACCTTCGGTTAGTGTGCATGTGCAAAGGGTGAGCCCACGTGTTGTAGTGGGAGTGGTGGCAATGTTTTCATACATTTCCAATCATCACTACCACTGGAGGTACTAGGAATTTTAGTCCCACATTGAATGGGAAGTCATATGTTCTCTCATTTTTATACAAAGGCTACATATGCTTCATACAATGAATGGTGGGTGATGTATATTATGATTCTCTGGTTAGTGAGCTTTGAGTCGGTCTATTATGCGTGATGTCTATGGTAATGGTTATTACTTTGACCCATTTTGACTGAAATCCAAATCTTACAAATATTAAAAACTCGCTAAAAAATACTAAGGATATACATGGGTATTAACCCCAATTTTTGTGGAGAATATACAATTTTTTGCAGATAAATAAACCGAGATAAATTATAGAATAAAAAAAATATTTTTTTTAATGATGATCATACCGTTATTGCACTGCGTAGGTCGTACATCTTTCCTTTGAATTGTTTTTTCCCACATATTTGACTTTTGTTAAATATAGGTCAATTTATAGTTGATTTTTCATCAAAAGAGCCTCTCGACTGAAATGGTGAGGTCAGATCTGACCCAAAACACTCCCACAAAATTTTGGCCCTCAAATATGAGATATATACCTCCAATGCATGTACCAAGAACTCTCCAAATAGGCTATCCAAGACCATCCAATGCCTCTGATACCATGTAAGAATTTGTAAATAGCAATGAATCAAGGATCTAGAGGTTAAAGAGTAGCACAAAGACAAGAGAGATGATATGAAAAAGAATAAATTATATTCTCATTAATGATGTAATATAAAAATATAACATATTGGAGATATTGCAGATATTTTACCATGTATAAGTGTCTACATATATAGGAAAGGCAATAAGAGACTATGATAAGGTGTTGATAAGCTATCATGTATACAAGCTGGAATGACATGTCCACAAAAGGTGGATCATCCTCCATTATGAAATAAAATATGTGCCATATGATGAGGATAACAATTTGATATGTGCACTAAAGTTGTATCTCACACATAAAGTGGAATTTGATAACAACTATCATCACCTAAAGTGGGCTTTCTCCTATAACATATTCTAAAATAGGATGCAAGCTCCTAGGTGTCTTATATGCAAACTACTATGTATGCCTTATTCTAAGTAAGATTAAGTAAAGTGTAATTAGAAATATTTGATTATACCAACAAGTATAAAAGCTGTAAATATATTTGTTTGAAGGTTCCATTCATAAAAAGACATGTCAAATTTTCCATGTAACTAACCAAATATTGAATACATGCAAACTTTGAAATGATAAAATAAAATTCATTAAATAAGTATTTTATTTCTATTTAGATATATCATAAATAAGATAATTATTAATTAAGGTACCATTCAAACATTTGAAAAAATACCATTTTATCTTGCAATGGTGCGATAAACTTAACATATTCTATAACTATTAGTTAAGATTAATATATGTCTGTATATGAAACATAATTATGGGGAGGTGCAAACTACTCATGAAAGGAAGAGACATATCTCCAATCACATCCATTCCCACTGCATAAGATATAAATTGGGAATTGATCCCATTCTTGCAATCATCATTGGGGCATTTTTCTTCTTTTATATAAATCTACTATTGGAGTTGTTCTCTATTAGTAAATTTTGTCTTGAAAAAACTATGATGTACAACCCTAAAATAAGTATTAATTAAGGGAAATTAATCAACCATACAAGATATAGTAGTATAGTCAACTTGGCCTAAGAATATCAACATATTGGTCATGGTAAAACTACATGAACTGAAAGATTTTATTGCAATGAACAAAATCAATCACTATAAGGGATTATAATACTACATCACAACACTCCTTCCATTAAGGTTATCAAAATAGATATTTCATATTCAAGTTAGACATATTAGATATAGTGGTGATATTCGTGGAAATAATTATTCTAGAAGTGGTATAATAAATAGACCTATAGTCTTTACCTAAGTCTTATAAATTACATCTTATTTCATAGTGAGTTTAGAGAAGCCAAGGGAAGTATCCCGAATTATTGAATCATCAGAGGAAGGGGGAAATTATAGTGGTATTAGAGCATAATCCTGTCATCTTGTTAATTTAGTTCATGCAAACATATCAATGCACCTAAGGAGGGAAATCTATTGAATAACAACTAGCATAGGAGTTAAGGAACTACATTGAACAAACCAATAAAACCTTTGAAAGAATCAACCAATTGATACTCCATGCCATACAAGGCATGAAAAATACAAATCATAATGAAAGAACCAATCCCAACCTGAGGAGAGATACTCACTCCACTCATTCTTAAAATGAACACTCAACCCAAAGCTCTATACTTAGGCCCACCATTTCGCCTTTCCTCCCAAGAGATGAACATGTTATAGAAGAGGAGGAATCAGCCATTAATAGTGCAGAATAAATTTCTCAAATGTATGCAAGGTTAGAACTAGGAATCTAGAGACTTATTCCCTTTAAATAATATTATGAGACCAAAACTATGGAAAACATAAATAGAAGGAATAATCATGCCTACAAGGACCTTAATTTAAGGAGAAGTAAGATGTCCCTACCATGTTTTGATGTATCAAGGAAGGACACCTCTCAATCATGTGTCCAAAAAAATGATGCATACCTATCCCTCAGCCCCATGACTAAAGAAAATTCCATTAAGTTTTCCATACTCAACTTAATCATGTCAGCAACAAATTAGTGGCACCATGGTCTCACTACTCTAGGTGATAAAAATATCACCACCTATAGTGAATTTAATCAAAGAATCATGAGTAGGTTTGACTAAAGAGATCCTAAATGGTACTTCAAAGAGTTAATTCATCTTAAACAAATAGGAACTATAGAGGAATTCACCAATAAATTCCAAAGTCTATCCGTTATGGGTCTAGATCTATCACAAAGGAGACTCACTTATATGTTTATTAAGGGGATTAAAGACTCCATCAACACTATAGTAAATCCCCTATCACCTCAAACCCTAGAAGAATAAATACAAAAGGCCAATAAGGTTGAATCAAATTCTTCAAAGGAAAGAGCTAATAATGTTTCAAAAAAGCCACACCATGAGTATGAAGGATCAAGAAAATATAAAAAAGGAAGAACATGCTATTTATGTAACGATTAGTGGAGTACTAGGAACCAATTCCAAGGTAAGGAATCCCTAAAACAAAAAGAGGAAATAATGAAGAAATCCTTATGTTTTAGATGAAAGATCCATAAAGATCAAGGTGTAAGTATGGAAAAAGAAACCAAATCCATAGAATAGAAGCAACATTTGACAAACAAATAGAAGGGGGATCACATAAGAAAATAAGACATGATATCGGGGATGTCAATGGTATCTAATCACTAAATGAAGGGGAAAATATATGAGGTTTTGAGTAAATTCAACCATAGATATGAAAATAATACAAAATTGTAAGTTAAATAAAAAAAATAAGACTAGAGAAGTGAGGTAGCAATAGGAACCAAAGATTAAAAAAACTCATTAGTTGGAAAATTATTAATATAATTTTTTATCAAAATTAGTAGGTAAGACTTGTGATCAAAGCTAATTTAGAAAATAAAGAGTTGAATATATGATTAAGAACTAAGAGTTTGCAATGGAACAAGAAACCACAAAAATATTAATGCAAATACTCAGTTGTACTTATTTACTCTTAGTGTATTCTTAGTTATTTGCGTGGAATTAAGGAAAAAATATTACTACCTTGAAGGCTTAGAAAGAGATAATGTCTCTACCAGGAATTACAGAGATAGATACATCCTAATGGGGTATCCATAGAGGCCTCAAAAGAGATAAAGTCTCTACGAGGAATTATAAAGGTGGATAGTCCTAAAGGGATATCCATAGACGCCTAGGAAGAGATAAAGTCTCTCCTAAGGATTATAAAGATGGATACATGCTAAATGGATATACATAGAGGCATAGGAGGGGATAAAGTATCTCTTAAGAATAATAGAGATGGATATATCCTAAAAGGATATCCATAGAGGCCTAAGATGAGATAAAGTCTCTCCTAAGGATTATAGGGATGAATACATCTTAAAGGGATATCCATGGGGACTTGGGACAAGATAGAGTATCTCCTAAGGATTATAGAGATGGATATGTCCTAAAGGGAGATCCATACAGGCTTGGATAGACATAAAGTCTCTACCAGGAATTATAAGGGATGGATACAACCTAAAATGATACCCATAAAAGCCTGGGAAGAGATAAAGTCTCTCCTAAGGATTATGGATGCATCCTAAAAGGGTATCCTTAATGTATGGGGAGAGATACAGTCTCTCCCATGGAATATAAGGATTATTCTTTAAGAATAATTGTGAAAAAAGGAAATGCTTAACAAAGGAGAAGGAAGTAATATAGTACATAAAGATAAAGTTACATCTTTTAATTATTTTGGGTATCTTAAATTGAATATTATGTCTTCAAAATTCATAAATTAATATTTGTGAATGTATCGTAGTTCAAACCTCGGGTTAAAATTATGATTGCAGGGTAATTGGATTGGATATCAGAGGCACTTAGGGGACTCCACTCATACTAAAGATTCACATTGCTTGAGGACAAGAAATTTTAGGAAGGGCGGACTATAATGCCCCCTGTCTAGATTAGGATTTAATAATATAATAAAATAAATAAATTAATGAATAAATAATAATAAGTTATAAACTAATTTTTATTAAATTATCTATGTTATAATGGAAAGATATAATATATAAAATATGGATGAATATAAAAATATAATATTAATTTTGATAGTATAACAATTAATATTATAATTTAACATAATATTATATAAGTCAAATTATAAAATACAATGTAATATAAAAGATGATTACAAGATAAATAATGATGCAGGAGCATCCTGGGTGTAAGGGCAATCTTGCATCACCCAAAAATATGTGTTTTCTATTCAATAAGGGCTATTTTGTACAAAGCTTCTATTTTTAGTAAGTTGGCCATTTGAACTCGGAATGTTCTAATTTTTCAGGTGAAGGATCATCTTAGTCATATAAGCATGCCAGTTGAGTTTCATTGCAATAGCATCTGTATTGGCGAAGTTATTAAGGATTTACTGTTGAGATTTTAGGGTGCAAAACCTTTGAGCTCAATTTTTAGGATCTTAGAGGCTCCAGATCAAGGTCAAACCCCCGGCTAACTAGTGCTTTGCTTTGCTTGTCAGCTACTGTAGATTGCAATCTCCCCTTTCTGAAAAGTGGTTATAATAGCCAATCGGAGCTATGGTTCAAAAGTTATGGCTTCTAGAAGTTGGGTGATGCGGGAGCATCTTGAACCTTCCACATTATGAGGAGTTTCATAATATCGTGATATTTAAGTCCTTCTAATTTTCATGGGGCCATGTTACGAAAGGGTTAAAATCCCTAAAATTGCATTGTAATAGGTCGTTTTAATAACTACCTAAGAATCTTGATGAAGAGATTCATCTCTATAAAGAGAGAATGTAACCGAAAAAGAAAAGAGGCTGATAGAGAGCAAAAAGTGAGAAGAGAGTGGGGGCTCTCTGGCAGCAGCCAGAGAGCCATGCAAAATGTTTTTGCAATGTTGATATTAATGAAGTTTACTTTTTCTTTATGTAGCTCGCTTTCTTGTTTTCTTTTTAATGGAAGGATTTGGTATTAACGTGAATCGGGTTTGAAGGACTGAAAAAAATTGATATTTAGTTCAGTTTTTATTGCAATATTGTAAGAATCCCAATTTGGGATAAGGGTAGTCAAATTGGGTGATAGCTTAGTGTTCTTTTCTGCAATAGGTTTCAAAGAAACCGTTACAAAAATCTTCTATTAGTTAAGAGTCGAGCAAAGATATCGGGGAAGTTATCGAAGTTGGGTGTGAGTGGTGTTTTGATTTCCACGTAATGGAGAGAAGGTGGTGAGTGTACCACCATGTCATGGAAATCAACTAGCATGCAAACTGGTTTTACACCAACTGTAATACCGATCTTGTATCGGTTTAGTATCAAGAAATTGCTCAGGGAAAGTTGACAGGTTTGTATACAACATGGAGCCCGAGTGCTAATGGAGGAGGAGGTGACCAAATTATATCACAGAGTCACTTATTTCGGGATAGTTGAATGGTGTTGTAAGAACCGTTATAGTATCCATGCAAGGCTATCGGCAAGTGGTGAAGTTAGTTAAGACTGCATGGATACCATGCATCGGCCGTCACATTAGAAGGAGTCGCGAGTGTTTTTCTTTCCAAAGAAGTATTTGTCCAAGCAGTCGAATGTTATTCATTATCATCTCTAAGGTGACTAGAGAAGGCCATTAGATGTTAAGCACGATGTTTGAGGATAGGGAAAATGCGACAGATGTGCATTGCCAATGCATGCTCATGCTTGATAGAGCCACGAAAGGATAGACCAAGCTCGGTCGTAAAAGACCCACAAGAATGGTGAAAAGATTACTCAGCCTTTGTTGAAAGGGAAAGGTGGCAAACCCGAGTTGCGACAGACCCACATGATGCATGCAATGTATCAAAGGGAGTACTTAGATATTGGTGAGTTCTGAATTGGTGCTCAAATGAGAAGCATAATCTGGAGCCGATATATCATTGTGATTATGATATATGAAGGATTTTGGGCCTCTAACCCGAGGGTAGTCGAGTAAGGACAATGAGATAAACAGATTTAACCAAGATAATGGAGAGTTTTGGAGAATGGAGCATTGGGTTATGGACTAAGAAAGAGACTAAGATTTTTCTTCGCAACATTGGGCTACCTAATCTCATATTTTGTAAATATTTAAAGCCGACCCTTTTGTAATAAAAGTGAAAAATAATTAAATTCTAAGGGTAGTCGGCCTTAATGGCTAGATTTCTTGAACCTTCTCGGGCAGTGGAAAATTGCCTATTTAAGGAAGGCTCACAGTCTTTTCTAGGGAACTTCAGGGTGGTTATTGGAGGCTTTGTCCTATAGATTATTGTAAGGGATGCCCATGTGGCTTTTGATATTGTAATTTTGAAGTTTGTAATTCCACATTTGTGGAGCCAATAAGAACCCAATTTTATGTTCTTGTAAATTTCTATTGCTCTCTGTTTCTATTGTGTATTTGTGGTATTAAGGGGAGTACCCTTCATCAAGTGGTATCAGAGTGAGAAGTTCCTGAGTGTGTAGATAGATCGCCGACTATGAGGCAGTTTGCACTAGGACTATGGTTAGGGTTTCAGTGATAAGTACAAAAATGCCTCCACGAAGGGAGTGTGGCGGAAGAGCTGGAGGTGTGCCACCTGAGGTTAGAGCCCTCTAGAGACAAGTAAAAGCATTGCAAGAAGAGATTCGCAGAGGCATGAATCTTTTCATAAGAGAGGAAAGTGAGGATGAAGCCGAAGTAGAAGGAGATTTTGATCAGGAAGGTGAAATTCTGAACCAAGAGGAGGAAAGGCTTTTCTAGGTTATTTCCAAGATCGGGAAAAGACCTAAGCTTGATGTTCCCACATTTTTGAGAAATATTAACCTAGAAGAGTTGATCGATTGGATCAATGAAATAGAAGAATATTTTGAGTATGAAGATATTGAGGATCCTGATAGGGTCAAATTTGCGAAGGCCCGATTGAAGGGTCATGCGAAGATCTGGTGGCAGGAGATTTAGTTGGAGAAAAATAGAAGAGGTAAGGAGAAAATCACAAGATGAGATTGCATGGTGGATAAATTGAAGTGATAGTTCATTCCTGTTGATTATGAGCTTGATCGACTGAAGAAAATGCAAGGTTTGAAGAAAGCAGGGAAATCTATCCAGGAGTATACGGAGGAGTTCTATCCAATCCTCATCAGAACAGGCCATGCGGAAGCTGACAAGGAGAAAGTTTCCCATTACCTTAATGGGTTGAGGCCAAGCATTCAGGAGGAGTGAACCTAATATGAATGAACAATATTGAAGAGGCCTACAAGTTTTCCCTAAGGGTAGAGGAAAAGTTGAACAAGAATTTTGAAAGCAGGCAAAAGGGAAGAGGTCATGGTGGAAGATTTGGTGGACAATCTTACAGAGGCCAAAATGAAGATCAAAAAAAGAAGGATGAGGCAAGTAGTAGTCAAGGTCAGAGGGGAAATATTTTCAATCAAAATAATAGAGATCAAAGAGGAAGAGGATGAGGACAAGGATCAGGAAGAGGAGGCTTTCATGGAACATGTTTTCACTGTGGAGAAGAAGGTCATAGGGCATATGAATGTCCTCAATGCCAAGGAAGGGGAGATAGGAGAAATGAAGGTGAGGCTAGAATTGCAGTTGTGGACGAAGATGTAAAATCATCTCATTTTGAAGATGCTGAAGTAGGAGAAGTCCTAGTTAACAGAAGAGTCCTACTGACTGGTGAAAATGAACCTAAGCAAAGGAGGAGCTTGTTTCACACTAGGTGCAAGTGTGAGAATAAGTGTTGTGATGTGATTATTGATAGTGGAAGTTCTGACAATCTGGTGTCAGAAGAGATGGTCACAAAGTTAAAGCTCAAGAGGCAGAAACACCCACATCCATACCGGATTGCCTGGGTGCAAGATGACCACAAGGTCATGATTAATGAACAGTGCCTAGTAAAGTTCAAGATTGGAAGGTACTATGATGAGGTACTATGTGATATCATACCTATGGATGCTTGTCATATGTTGTTGGGAAGGTCGTGGCAGTTTGATAGGCATGCTGTACATGATGGCTGTGTAAATACATATTCCCTGGCAAAGGATGGAGTGCAACATAAGCTAAAACCATTGAACAATACAGAAGAAAAGGTATGTAGTAATGCAAGAATAACTTTTGTTGATGGAAGAAAATTCCTAGAGGGTATGAAGCATGATAATATGTGTTTTTCCTTAATTCCAAAAGCTAGTAAAGAGGAAGTAGAAGATGTGCTTGTAGAAGTTGTAGATCTATTGAATGAGTTTCAAGATATTGTGTTTGATAATGTGCCAGATGGATTACCACCAGTAAGGAAGATTAGTCATCAGATTGACTTGATCCCAAGAGCCATTTTTCCAAATAAGGTAGCACACAAAATGACACTGGCAGAAAGTGAAGATTTGAATAGAAAAGTGCAAGAGTTTTTGCATAAGGGTTTGATTCATGAGAGCTTGAGTTAATGTGTTGTACCAATAGTATTAGCACCAAAGAAGAATGGGGAATGGAGGATGTGCACAGATTCTAGGGATATCAACAAGATCACAATCAAGTATAGATTTTCATTGCCGCAGATGGATGATATTATGGACTATTTGCGTGGAGCTGTGTACTTCTCAAAGATAGATCTGAAGAGTGGATATCACCAGATTCAGATCAGAGAAGGAGATGAATGGTGTTAATGTTTGTAGCTTTAGTCATATGATCATTTAGAATACATATAATACTTTAATATTGATTAATAATAATATATTGCGTTTGTGTGTGTATATATATATATAATTAAATATATATTATGAAAACTTATATTATTCTAATATAAAACATTAACAATAATAATGAATAGACATGTCCCATGAAGGGACATGTCTCTCCTAGTATCTTTCTCAATATAAATACTAGAAAGATTGCTACATTTGGAAAAAGACATACAATATAGAGAGTGCTATTACATTTGCAGTGATCCTAAAACTCAATATGGTATCAGAGCTGGACTACAAATGAAAAAATAAATAAAAAATGTAAATATACGCAACTATGAATCTGGGTGTGGCTATTGGTTCATCATCTTGATATTATTTTATATTTGTCAGGAACTACTTTCCATTGTCGTAAGGCACTCATATTTGTGAGAGGAAAGAAATCTTGAAAAGATACCTTCGCATCGTGCCCCACCACAGTGAAACATTTCTTTCTTCCCTGCCTTGATAATGTCTCGTGCGAAGGTATAAATGGTTTGGATTGCATGGCATAAGCTCTTCTCAAGTCTGACATTGAAGAAGCACTTGAGCATCCACAGGAAGGGTAGGGATCAGTGAATCTCTTTAGGCTTAAATTGGTGGCAACTTCAAATGTCATTGCAAATTATGAAAGGGGGAGAGAAATGTGGAGGCAGGTGGGGTCCATGCCGAATGCCACCTTGCATATTTTTTTGAAGGCAAATTGCTTGAAGACATCCTGCATGTCAAGACAAGGAGATCTTTTGAGGAGAGGGAGGAGGTGAATGGTGATCTCTCCCTACATGCTCTTTGCAATGAACTCATGCAAAGAGTTGGTGTTGAACTCATAACTTGCAACTCACCTCTACAATTTCCAACGTGCGTTGTCTGCATTGAATATTTTGGTGCCGAGAAGATCTTGGAGGAGGAGCCTGAAATAATAGCCCTCAGGATAATTGTCAAAATAAGTCTTGAGAATGTGCTCCATATTGCGTGAATCAAATGTGATGACCACCTCTATTCCTGGGTGGAAAAAAGTGATGGTGTTGGAGGGGGCGTGCTGGAGAAGCTCCATCATCCACTCTGAGAGTTGACTTCTATTCTTCAAGAAAGTGAATAGTGAACCCAAAATTGAATAAAATGTAGGCATGCTATTGTCATCTCTCCTGTATGCCAACACGTAGATCAGATAGCCAACAAGCAATGAAAGGGATGGAAATATTATGAGACCGGACATTCCAAGAAATAATGGAGAAATGCTCTTCATTTTTATTTTGGCAAATGATAATCCGCCTCCACTTACTTATATCCCCACAACCCTTGAAAGAGGAAAGGGAAATAGATAATCCCATCCACATGTTATATACTCTCTATACAGGAATTATCTTTGCTATGTGAGTGTTAGAGTAATCATTAGTTTGCTTATTAATTAAATCATGTTGATTTAATTAGTTAAGTTATTACTCTATGCTTAAGTTTCACTTAGGCACTTTATAATTCTTTTGGGTTTCACCTTTAGGGTTTCACCTTTAGGGTTTCGGTATCCTTTTATAAGGATTCACCGCTTTCATTTCATTAAGGAGATTGTAATTTGTAATTCATTATTGTTGAATATAGAAGCTTTTTCTGTCAACATGGATTTCCAGTCTCTAGCCTTTTGGCCGCCATAGCTTCTCTCTTCTGTCTTTTGCTTCTGTCTTGTAACTGTCATGCATGCAGGTGATCTTGGGAGGATTTGAGTTTATCAAATCTAACATGGTATCAGAGCTCGCTTGCTACTCACTGTTTGGTCTTCATTGAAGTATAGAGGGTTTCAGAGGTTTTTCTGGCTTGTTTCTTTGGTTCTGGGGGGTCTTTATTTTTTGAGGCACTTTGGACCAAAACCGACCTCACAGTTGCATCCAAAAGGCCCAAAAACCCTAGAATTCATATAAGGCTCGTCCGATTTAGACACCGGAGCCTCGGGGAGAAATTTCTTGGCCTCCCAGGGCCGTACGGGCATGGTTTTCAAGAAAAAAATTAAAAAACATATGTTTTTTAATTTTTTTTGGCACAGTCTGTGTATTTTGGGGTGTGTCACCACTGCACCTCCCGCGCGCAGCCAGCGCGCCACCCGCGCTCCGCCTGCAGCTACTGCGCCGCCCCTGCGGCCACCGCGCCGCCCAGCGGCCGCTCTACCGCCCGCAGCTGCTCTGCACCCAGCTCCACCGCCTCTCGGCTTCGCCACCCTCTGCGGCCCCCGCTGCCAGGCTCCGCCGCCTCCCGGGCCCCGACCTCCTCTGCTCCCCGCCGCCGCCAGTGTCCTCCGCCCTCAGCACCGCCCCACCCAGTGGCGGTTCTTTTGCCATCCCCCGCTGGCTCTTTTGCACCCGCAGCTGGTTGTATGAGCGACCAGGGGCTTCGGCCCAGCCCCCGGCGCTCTCCATGCGCCCGGGGGCTCAATTTTTTTAGCCCCTGGGGCTTATTTTCTGCCTTTTGGAGCATTTTTGGGGCCTTCTCACTATTTTCGCTCTATATGGAGCATACGGGGGAATTTTTGCGACTTCCATATACCGTCGAAAATCTCTTTCCGAGAACTTTCCGATGATGGGAGTTAGGTTTTTGGGTTCTACCGTTTCAATAGAATTTTTTGCTGTTGAAGTCTGATATGTGTTTTTGCCTTCCGGGAGTCATATCTGGCTCATCCGGACTCCGTTTTTGGCAAACCAGATATCGTCGGAAAGCTGGTTCAGTGCACTATGTAATTGTAGGGGTCTTTTTTCTAGATTTTTCTCTAAGCTTTCTCTCCTCTGAGTATGGCAGTTTATGCACTCTGGTGGATTGCTTGGTTCTACAGGTCTTGGGATCTCTTCTTCTGATTTCATAGTTCACTCTTCTTTCTGACTTCTGAGCTTGTATGCTTCTTTTGATGCATCTTTTTTCTGTAAATGCACTGAGATAAAGTGCCTACTTCTGCATATCTGGGATCTTGTACACCTTGTGTGTTTTTGTACTCGCACTCTGTTATAAAGTGCCATGGGGGGTTATGATGCTTTTACCATTTTAGGCGCATCCACCTTTGTCAAGTGAGTGTACCTTCTACGACATTAGCCTATGCTATGTGTTAATGACACCGCTCTTTATCCTATGTCTGTACTTCTATTACACTGTTGGTGTTCCTGGTTCTTCTTCTATAGACGTTTCTGGCATTGCATTTCAGTGTTCCTGTCACCTCTCCTAGTTCAGCATTATGGGGGGGTTCACCTGTTGGTTCTATTGCTTCCTGGTTCGATTGATTAGCTCTTCAGACATTGTCTACTCTACCTGGTCATGCACTTCAGTGGGGGTTCCAACAGTCTCTTCTGACAGAGTTTTCAGCTTCATGCTTCGGAGATGTTTCTTGCTCTATTCTTGTTCCTCTCTCTGGGACACCTTTCCCTAGATTGGAGGCTTAGTTTTCTTCATCTAGTTTTGCTTTCTTGTACTTGGGTACCTAATCAGGCCTTGTTGCCGGGACCCATCTTTCCTGCTTTCTGCAGTAGTTTAGCTATTTTGCTTCTCCCTAAGTTACACTTAAGGGGGGGTGTTAGAGTAATCATTAGTTTGCTTATTAATTAAATCAT
>MU223823.1:4898205-4911429 GCA_018584345.1 Thuja plicata | reverse complement strand
GTATATGTATATATATATATATACATATATATGTATATACATATATATATATATATATACATACATATATATATATATATATACATATACATATATACATATATATATGTACACACACACACACACACACACACACACATATATATATATATATATTTGACATATTACTGTTTATTAAAATACAAAATATATTTAATATATATTACCCCAATCTAGAATATGTTATAATAGATAATGAAGTATATATTATATAAAGAAATATTAATAACATATCAACAATGTAAAAGTATATGTAATATAATATAAAGACAAATCTCTAAAAGTCTAAAGAAGAGACAAAATGAATAAAACAAACATGGAATAAGACAAACCTTGTCTTATCTAATACATGAAAAAATGAATTGATGGAATAAAGTTAGCAATATTATAAAAGGTGTGAAGTTGTTTGTTTGAAGGTTCCATTGATAACAAGACTAAAGATTGAAGAGGTGCAAACTTTGAAATGATAAGATATAATTCATTAAAGAAATATTTTATTTCTATTTTGATAGATCATAAATAAGATAATTATTAAATAAGGTACCATTCAAATATTTTCAAAGTAGTGATTTTATCTTACAATGGTGCAATAAAATTAACATACACTCTAAGTATTAGTCAAGAGTAATATATATCTATATATGAAACATAGTTATGGATATGTGGAAACTAGTCATGAAAGGAAGAGACATGATGGGGAGCTGCCACTCCTAGAGCCTTCTTGCTCTCTACTAGACCTTTTCCTGGTCTTCCTCAGGGTTTCTATCACCACCCTAACTAGATGATTCCTATCGGATCCTCTAACTCTCTAGGAGCTCTCCAACAAGTTCAAAATCACACTAAGTCCCTCTCCTATCTCTTCACATCCATGGCTTCTCTTGGTTACTTACTTTCCCAACTATCCTATCCTTTTAGTGTTAGGATTCCTGACCTTCTTTAGATCTGTTTCAACTCCCCTAGAACCAATTTTGTGGATCTTTCACCCTAGTTTCAATCGGGTTCAATATTTCTAGTTCTTAAGGCCTTGTATCCTTTTAGGCCTAATTAGCCCTCCTATTCAATGAAAAAGTGGATTTTCTCCAAAAAACCCTTTATTATGATTGGATAATACTGAGAGGGGGGTGAATCAGTATTATAGGACTTAGTTAAATTATTCAACCATTTAAATATTAGCCATAAACTTACAGTAAAGAAAAGAACATAAGCAAATGACACAGTACTCATAACACCATATTTTGTTTTCGAGGAAACCCTGGCCAAGGGAAAATCCCGGTGGGGATGGTACCCACAAGCATGTACTAAAGTGTAATGTCCATGTTAGGAGACCTAGCCTTGTTAGGACCTGAATATTACATAGCACATTTTCTTGTTAAAGGAATTAAAACCCTGGTAAAGGTTCACAACACCCTGTTAGGGGTCAACTGAGCTTACAACTCTTACAAGATGATTCAGGTTACAAAGTGTTCTTAGTCATGAACAAAACAAGCAACACTGGTGCTTAGATAGTTCCTTTATACTTCTTCAATGATCTCTATCATTTTTTGCTATGCTATTCTCTCAATCATTTATCCAACTCACCACAACCATCAACCAACCAACAACTATCTTTATCAAAAAGATCTTACATATATATCTCACAACTTTACAAAGTCAACTCCCAATATGAATATTACAAATATTACAAAGTCAGCCTTCAATACAAAATACATTTAAATTAGTAAATATCAAATGCATAGTCGACGCTTTTACATAGTCAATGTGGAGGTTATAAAAAACCAAAATACAACTTTAATTGTCTGGATTCCAAGTCATACTCCCTCAATCTTCGCTACTGTCCAACTCCTTTGTATCATTGTTCTGTTGCAGTCTTTCTATCTTCAATTCTTTCTAACTTACCATAGAATTAACCAAAACCAAATCAATCTTAGGTGGAGGTCATAAATACCCCATACTATCTTCCTCTAAGCTCGCTTTCCCTAAATCATCAATTTTTATCTTCAACATCCAAAACACTTCTGTATCTATGCTTCTATACTTAGTCGATTTATGAATCATCAAAAATTATCTTTATAGGTATCGATCTGAAACCCAGATGTGTTTCCATAAATGACAACCAAAAAGTGAATCACATTACACAAAATTGATCACTTGCCAACAATCTCTCCCTCTTGCATTGATGGCAACACTTGACAAAAAAATGAATAATTGTTCCAACAAAACAAAATTGTCTCCTCTATATTCTCTCCTTCCTCTTCATGTCTCTTCTTCCATTTTCTTCACTTTTCCTATATTATTTTTTTCTCTCTTCTCCCCCTTTGACAACAATGAAAAATGTGCATACAAAATAATAAGATTTAGTGCTTTCTCACCAGTTTCATAATATCTTGAAAAGAGTCTTCCAAGATCTTCACTTTTGCATTCCATGTTTTGAACAATATTTGGCTAATGTGAATTAAGCCATTTAGTGAAAGTGATGTGGTCTCAGCTTCTTTCAAGTCTATGGGCAGAGATTTGTTCATTGAATCTGTTACTTTCTCCAAGTCTGAGAGATGAACCTCAAGTATGAATAGCTTAGGAGTGATAAAGCTCTTCAGCAAATTAAATCTTGTCAATACTCTCCCTTTCTCATTATCCAATACACTGAGTTTAGCCAGAATTATTATGACTTCCTTGTCTAACTCTATTGTGGATTGTGAAGATGTTTCAGAACTATCCATCAAACTATTCAGAGTTGCCCTCTCTTTGGCGATAATGTCTTCTACATTCCAAACATGCCTTATTGGATTCATGCAATAGCTAAATAATTTTCTCCCATGTCCAATGCAGCTCTTTGCATTTGTCAAGCAAGTTTTCACAATGCCTAAGTCCCATGTGATAGACTTGCAAAATGCTATTAACTTCTTCTCTGAATATTTCTTCTCTACCTTCTCCTCTACAATCTTCAATAAATTCTCGTAGTGCCCATCAAATTCATCAAGTGTTATTCTCAGATTTTCAATGTCATCTTTGTGTTGGAAAATAATAGGTACTAGAAGCAATTTTTTTATAGTATCAATTTCCCTTGTAATTACTTTGGCCTTTTTGTCTCCTTTCAGTTCTGATCATTCCTTGGCTTTGTTCAAATAAGTAAATGCCAATTTTACCAATTCAACTTCATCCATGCTATCAACATTTACATCACTACTTTCCAAAAATGAGATGGATGATGTGTTTACCTCTTTATTTTCATCCTCTTGATGTTGTGTCTCATGTTCTTCTTCCTTCTTCTGCTCTTCTTCCTTCTTTTGTTCTTCTTCCTTCTTCTGTTCTTCCTCCTTTTGTTCTTCTTCCTCTTTGTGTTCAACCTCATATGCTATAAAAGTGTCCATATTCCCTGCAAAAGGGTCCTTTTCATCTTGAGAGGTGTCAAGAGTTACTGCCACACCAGAAACATAGAAATCTGGTGGAGGATCTACTCTGCTATTCTCATAAGTTGTCTTTGTTTCTTTTGAGTATTCACCCAATCCCAATTGTATAGGCGAAGTGATCTTAGGAGGTGGGGACTTAACAGAAGTAGTATTAATCAATATCTTCTCTAGTGCCTTCTGTGTTTCCACAGTGACTTCATCATACTTCCTCACCATGATTTTCAACAATATCACCTTGGTCCTTAACAGAGGTTTCAATTCCTTGTATATTCTATCTCTTTCTTGTATTGATATCATAGGAAGCATGTTATCAATTTCTTGGTTCCTGATAGTATCATCCTCAAACTTTTCTACATGTATTCTTATCTCCAATATCCCATACAAGTCTATAGGTATACTTCCTTCAATTTCTAAAAGTGTCTTTTTGAAAGTAAGTAAATATTCAATCACAATGTCTTCAATCTTAAGCTTGACTGATTCTTCATATCTGTCATAGTATTTATCAATTGTGACTAATTTACCTTGTTCTAATGATCTCTTCTCTATCATCTTCAGGTCAGGTTTCCATATATGCTTCTCTACTTTCTTCTCTTTTCTTACTGTGTTCTGCTCTTTAGGCGATGTCTGCATGCTTGATCTAGTAACTCTAGAAGTAATGCTCTTTGCTTGTATTGTTTTCTATTGTAGAGTAGGTACACTGTCTAATATAACTACCTCAGGAGTGGGAGGGGCTATAGTACTTCCACTTGCTAGTCCAAGATATTTTTCTGTCATCTTCTTGTTCACTCCTTTCAATTCTTCTTTTGTCAACCCAGCTTTTACACCACATTCATGTACAAGATTCTCTATCTTTCTCATCCTCAGATCTCTAGTATGTTCTTCTCTCACCTTTGGTAACTTCTCCTCATATGTTTCCCATATTTCCTTTGTTTTATTAATTTTTGATGCAAGGAAATGTTCTACTTGCATGGTAAGTACCTCAGAACTTACTTCATAACCCATGGGATAACACCATTTCTTTCTGGGTATGACTGCTTCAAAACATACACAATTAGTTTCAACCATGAAACATATTGTATCGTTGTATTTATCAATAATGTCCTCGTGTATCTTGTATTTGGTTTCCTTCTATCTCTGTAGGATTTATATCATAGCAAACAATTATCCATCAACCCAAATAGTTTTCTGTCTCTTATAACTATGCGAAATTAGAATACCAGTAGGTATACCAGATTTGCAACCACTAGGATGTTAGCCAGAAAATTTGTGCTCAATATGAATAAACATATGCATCAACAATGAACCAAATCTGAAGGTCTTAGTCCTGTCCTTCTTCACTAGCTTCACATTTTCAAGGAATTGGTGTGCCAGAACTTTGCATATGTATATTTTACATTCTCCTTCACCATTCTCCATGCCATCATGATTACTCCAGCAAATACTGAGTTAGGTCTGCTACTGTAGTAGAATTTGTACCCAAGTATCATAGCAATCAATCTCACATCTTGCTGAAAGATGTCATTCACTATCATTTCCTATCTGTCCCATTTGGACTGAGTTAGGGTTTCAACTTATTTCTTTACATGTTTCTCTGCAATAGGGATGACTCTGGTGTTGTCTATTCTAGTGATTTCATGGATTAGGTCACTACAAATCTTCATAGTTTGATCACCTATCCAAATGAACTAATCATGAACTCTACTTAATAGTATCTTAAACTATTCATCTTCATCAAATTTGCATAAGTCTAGAATTTTCATTATGCTTAGCTAATCAATGTGGTTGTATTCTTCTCTCATGATTCAATTATCAGTCATATACTTCATCTTAGTTGATATATCATCAATTCCCAGTATTTCATACTTACAATGTATGTAAGCCCTAATATCTTCTATGTGTAATACACCATACAAGGTTTGGGAAAATTATCCCTCTGGATCCTCTTCACATGACTTGAATAAATGTTTCTTAAATTTATACCTAGGTCAATCTATAACATCAAAAATAATAGGTGCATCCATAGCTAGTTGATGTAAATACCTTTCTTCCACTGAATTCTGAATTTATCCTTCACTCGATCATGCATGGCCAATGTGGAATAGTCTAAATTTCTCTTCTCTCTAATCTCCTTAGCTCACTCTTCATCAAATGGTAACGAGATAGGTCATCAAATGGTGCTTTATACAAGTTTAAGTCATAAATTTCACTTTTACTCAAAACTGTCTAGTCGGTTGTTAGATCTCGCGAACAAAATATATGCATCTGTTGATGTTGCGCTCTTAGATGTACATTTCATGATGTCAACCAAGTTTATACCCAATCTCTCTTGAGCTGAATCCATGAATTTCAAGGAAGGATATATTCTAATGTCTATATCCAATGCTCCCCTAAGGCTATGATTGGCCAATTAGGTCAATTCTATTTTGCTACCATCAGGTGAAGATCCAGTAGCATCTACTGACTCTCCCTGAACTGATATCTCACTTGTTTCTTTGATCTTTCATATCTTAGTATTGTTTCTATCTTCTACCTTCTTAAAAAAAATTTCAAAATCATTCTTTAAATCTGCAACACTCTTTCCAGTATCATTTGCATTCTTTTGTGAGTTCATAGGAGGTAGTAATCTTCTTTTGTCTGATCCATTATACCTGCAAAATTTTTCTATATGTCCTAGATTATTGCATTTGTAACATATAGGAGGCCTTCTTTCCTGATTGACTTGCAGCATATGGTACTTTTCAATGTGTCAAATTTTATTACATTTGTAGCATGTGGGTTTTATTTTAGATTCTCTTCCATTATCTTGTCTATATCCTGATTGATTAGGTTTTCTACATTCTGCTTTCTTGTGCCTATATCCATTACAGTTAAAACAATAGCCAAAAAAAGTTCTAAATGGGGCATTACCTCTCTAGTCTCTCTTCATGTGTCCAAATTTGTTGCAGCCAAATCATCTACCTTTGAAGGGTCTGATATGCTCTTTAGGTTCTTCAATAGAAGGTTTCTCAGCATCAATATTCTCATTTGATTTATCTTCCTGATTCTTTCAGCATTTAGCTTCATTGAAGCCAATACCAGTCATATCACCTTTAGTTTTCTATTTGTCTCTCTATTTATCAATCAAATCACTACTGGTGTGAATTTTTTGAATGTGTTTCTTTGCTTCAACAATTTCACCTTTTATAATCTGACTATATTTTTAAATTTCTAGATACTTATTCTTATAGTTGTCAGCCTCATTCTTCATTTGATCTACTGTATTGTTTAAAGCTTCTTCAAATTTCTTCTTAGCATCCTTTTGTACCTGTATTTCTTTAGCCATAGTCTCATTTTCAAGTTTCAGAGTTTCATTTTCTTCTTTTAGTTGCTTCACCTGATCTAAACTGTCTTCATCTAAATCCTCTTTTATCTGAACCAAAAGATCTTGCCTTTGATTTATAGAAAGCTCAAATTGTTCTTTGAGTTTCTTTATAAATTTCTCAACTCTTCACATGTTGAATCTCAACCGTCCATTTTCTTCTTTATCTTTATCAAGGTCTTCAAGTGCAGCATCAAAGTTTTCTAGCAAACTGTCCACATCCATTATGATCTCCCACAAGCTGTTAGACTTTCTCTCCAAGGGCCAAATGCTCTCATACCAATTGTTAGGATTGGATAATACTAAGAGGGGCGGGGGGGTGAATCATTATTATAACACTTAGTTAAATTATTCAACCATTTAAATATTAAACATAAACTTGCAGTAAAGAAAAGAACATAAGAAAATGACACAGTACTCATAACACCATATTTTGTTTTTGAGGAAACCCTGGCCAAGGGAAAACCCTGGTGGGGATGGTACCCATAAACATGTACTAAAGTATAATGTCCCTTTTAGGAGACCTAGCCCTGTTAGGATCTAAATATTACATAGCACATTTCCTTGTTAAAGGAATTACAACCCTATTAAAGGTTCACAACACCTTGTTAGGTGCCAACTGAGCTTACATCTCTTACAAGATAATTCAGGCTACAAAGAGTTCTCAGTCATGAACAAATCAAGCAACACTAGTGCTTAGATAGTTCCTTTATAGATTTTCTATGATCTCTATCATTTTCAGCTCTTCTTTTCTCTCCATCATTTATCCAACTCACCATAACCATCAACCAACCATCAACTATCTTTATCAAAAAGATCTTACATATACATCTCACAACTTTACAAAGTCAGCTCCCAATATCAATATTACAAATATTACAAAGTTGGCCTTCAATACAAAATACATTCAATATAGTAAATATAAAATGCATAGTTGGTGCTCTTGCATAGCCAATGTGGAGTTTATCAACAACAAAAATACAACTTTGATTGTCTGGATTCCAAGTCATGCTCCCTCAATCTTCGCTACCGTCCAACTACTCTATATCATTGTTCTGTTGCAGTCTGTCTATCTTCAATTCTTTCTAACTCACCGTAGACTTAACCAAAACCAAATTGATCTTAGGTGGAGGTCATACATACCCCATACTATCTTCCTCTAATCTTTCTTTCCCTAAATCATTGATCTCGATCTTCGACATCCAAAACACTTATGTATCTATGCTTCTATACTTAGTTGATTTCTGAATCATCAAAACTTATCTTTACAGGAATCGATCTGAAACCTAGATGTGTTGCCATAAATGACAACCAAAAAGTGAATCCCATTACAAAATATTTATCACTTTCCAACACCCTTGGGAACTAGTTATGGATTCCTTGTGGGTTTTTACTCTACTCTAGGATTTCCAAGGTCTCAAGTTCCCACTCTGTTAGTACAATGGTATCCAATAAACCCCTATTTTCATGGGTTTTAAGGAACATGTACACAGTATGGTTTCTTGGTTCATTTTGATTGCCTTCCATATCTCCTTTGGAATTCTCCTTTCATCCAACTAACAATGACTCTCCACTCTACATGCCCCCACCATTGACTGGATTCAACCAATCCACTCATCAAGCTTTCTTGCTACTGTTCCATTCAAGCACCTAACCAGAATGCACTTGCACTCACCTAGGGCTTGATGATAAAATTTCTTCACCTGCATAAAATGACTCCACAACCTATATAAAAAATTTACATGGAGTCCCCTACTTGAATCCAAGAGGCCATAGGATTTTCACCACATGAATTCAAGAGGGAGGCATATTTACATAGTTGCCTCATAACCAGACAATGAAATAGTAATAACAAAAGAATTTACAAAACCTTCATTAGTCACACAAAATGATTAAATAGATGCCACAAAAAGTAATTACATGCCAAAATAAAAGTTATCAATCCATTAATTAAGCAATTTCAATCCATTAAACAACTTGATCAAAGCACTATCATGAAAATAGAGTCTAAATCATGCTTTCCTCACACACAGTCCGTACAAAATGACAAATAACTTTTAGATTGGGGTTTTTTCTACCTTATATACCTTATCCTCACATGTCAAGACCCTCATGTCAAGATTTGGGCACCATTAAATCCCTTTCCTTAAAATTAGGAAATGTTGTCATGACAACTTTGCAAAATTGCAAAAGTTTTCATGACAACTTTTACACCTTTTGCCAAAATGACATCTAGTCACATCTAATGTCCTAACTTGGTCCTAAAACATATCATATGACTTTAAAACACTCAAACACATCAAAACCATGAGTGTCACTCCATTTTGGAGTTTTTCTGAACCCTTTGACCTTTTGGTTGACTTCTAAGGATATAGACCCCTAGATGCAACTTGACCTCAATAAATACTAAACCCTAATCACTAGTAACCCTAGTCACACCTTAGACACACTTGGGACTTTATAACATAGTCCTTATTAACTGATGGTTGGCCAAACCAACCTCCAAGCAAAAATGACCAAAAAGATCTATCAAAGACCTTGGGTGCTCCTGCACCATTCTCCCCCTACAACAAACAAATTAAGGTACCTATGGTGTCAGGAACTCCTCACTAATTCCATGTTTCTTGGAATCACTTTCAGCTATCCAAGTAGCTTCTGACTCTGGTTTTGACCTGCACTTCACTAGATGTTGCATATATATCTTATGCGTGGTCTTTTTTTCACTCTTGAATCTAGTATCCTTTCATCTTGTGGTTTGGTCTGATCTAGAGTCTTGAACTCCCCCACATCCTTTTTCACCTCAGTAATGTATTGTACTTCATCCATTTCTGGCCCTTTGAACTTTATTAAATCTTTCACATTGATGATGGGAGAAATTTATATCTCCTTGGGTAATTACACCTTCTAGGCCTTGGGTCCATACTTGGCCAAAACCTTACAAGGCCCAATCCTTTTCATCTGAAACTTACTAGGTATCCCTTTTTGTAGCCTAGCCTTTTTCAAAAACACTATTACTAGATCACCTACTTTAAATTGCAGATCTCTTCTTCCCTCATCTCTCTTCGCTTTGAACTTCTGATTTGCCTCGATTGATTTTTTTCTAACTTGTTCATGTACCTCTCTCATTGACTAAGATAAATCATCAGTGTGACCATCGATGCCTTGATATCATTATAGTTCTCTCAACTCAAGTACACCCCTTGGGTGTAACCCATAAACAATCTCAAATGGACTCTTACCTATGGTGTGATTTGTGCTATCATTGTAGGTAAATTATGCCTGAGGTATCACTTGCTCCCAAATTTGTCCATATTATTTTATCAAACATCTCAACAAATTACCAAGTACCCTATTGATCACCTCTATCTAGCCATCCATTTGAGGATGATAAGATGAGCTATGTGACAAGTTGGTTCCTAGCCTTCTACAAAGTGTCTTCCAAAAATGTGCCATAAACATCACATCTCTATCTGTAACTATGCTTGTTGGCAAGCCATGTATCCTCACTATCTCTTTAAAGAGAAAATGGGAAATATGGCTAGCATCATGTGTTGTCTTGCATGGGACAAAATGGCTCATCTTGCTAAATCTATCTACTACCACAAACACACTGTCTAAACCAGTAGTTGTCCTAGGTAGCCCCATAATAAAATCCATACTTATGCAATCCCATGGTCTACTTGGGATGGGCAATGGCTGATATAAGCCTGCATTTGATGAACTTCCTTTTTCTTTCTGACACACTCGACACTGCTCTACATATTTCCTTATATCTCTCTACACTTTTGGCCACCAATAGAATCTCTCCACTAGATCCAAAGTCTTGTTCAGTCCAAAGTGTCCACTTAAACTCCCATTATGTTTTTCTTAGGTGAGGTTCTCCCTCATGTATCCCCTTGGAACACATAACTATTTTCCATTGAACAACAATCCATTTTGAAGAGTGTAGTCTGCATACTCATTGTGAAATTGATTCTCAAACTCCTCGCACACCTTGTAGATCACTGAGAAGTTCACATCTCCTTCATAAAGGTCCTTGAACCCTTCTACCCCTGTACTCTACAACTAAATCTCTTGTATGGAAAGCATCATTCTAGTAAGGGCATCTTCAACTTTATTTTGTACCCCCTTCTTATGCTTAATAGTGAAGGTGTATGACTGCAAAAACTCCATCCATTTGATGTGTCTCAAGCTTAGTTTGTCTTGAGTATTGATATAACTCAATGCTTGGTTATATGTAAAAAAAAAAAACTATTTAGGAAATAAATAATGCCTCCATTTATTTAGGGCTTGTACAAGATCATATAGCTCCAATTTATAGGAAGAGTACCTAGACTTTTCATCATTCAATCTCTCACTAAAGAATGCCATTGGCCTGCCTTCTTGGCTTAAGACAACCCCCACTACTATGCTGCTTGCATCACACTCTACTATGAAAGGTTTTTCAAAACTTGGTAACAATAATATAGGTTGAGTGACTACTTCTTTCTTCAACCTTTCAAACCCCTCATTAGCTTCCTTGGTCCATAAAAATTTGGTTTTTAACCATCCTTTAATGATCTCTAGGACTAGAGCATAGATTTCACCGAATTTCCTAATACAATTCCTATAGAATTGGGCTAACCCACGGAAGCTCCTAACTTCATTCCCTGTCTTAGGAGTAGGCTAGTTCAATATGGTCTCTACTTTGTCCTTATCCATCTTCAAGTCACCTTGGGAAACTACTCCTTGGTAGATTAGTTCTTCCTTTATGAACTCACTCTTTTCAAGATTGATGGTGAGATTTTCTTCCTGCAACCTCTTCAACACTAATTCCAATTGTTTCATATGATCATCCTTTGTCTTGCTAAAAATGAGGATGTCATCTAGATAAACAACTAAAAATACACCTATGTAGTCTTTCAAGACTTCATTCATCACCCTCATAAAGGTACTAGGTGCATTAGTAAGCCCAAAGGGCATAACTAACCATTCATATAACCCCTCTTTAGTCTTAAAGGCTGAATTCCTTTCATCACCTTCCTTAATCCTAATTTAGTAGTAACCACTTTTCAAATCAATTTTAGAGAATTACTTAGCACCCCCCAAAACAATCCATTAAATCTTCTATTCTAGGAATAGGAAATTTATATCTAATAGTTATCCTATTAATTTCCCTATAATTAGTACACATCCTCCACTTACCTCCCTTATTAGGATCCCACACCACTGGGACAACACATGGGCTTATGCTCTTCCTAATTAGCCCTTGTTCCAAAAGTTCTTGTACTTGCCTGGCTATCTCCTTGTTTCACCCCAGTGTCATTTTATATGCAGCCTTGTTTGGCAAAGATTATCCTGGTATGAATTCAATCTAATGAATTATCTCCCTCTTTGGTGGTAATGTAGCTGGTGTACCCTCACATATTATGTCCTTAAATTGATCTAATTTTTTTTTCAATTCTTTTGGAATAGGTGCTTGCTTATGAGTCTCCTCCTCCTTTTTCTTTAGCATGATTGCATAGCCAATTCCTTCCTCTTTCATGTCCCTTAGGAATTATTTCCCACTCATCAAAAATGTAATGGCTTCTATCTTCTCCACTAGGTCTTCCTCTATCAAAGACTAAATTTTGAAAGTTACCCCATTCTTCTTGAAGGAGTACTTGTTCTCTTTCCCAATATGGATTGCTTCCCTATCATACTACCATGGTCTGCCAAGCAATAGATGACATACATCCATTGCCAACACATCACAAAGTATCTTATCTTGATACTTGCCAATGGTGAATTGATGAAGGGTACTCCCCTTAATACCACAAACACATAACATAAACAGAGAAACAACAACAATATGCAAGAACAGAAAAATTGGATTCTTATTATCTCCACAAATGTGGAAATACAAACTTTCATAATTACAATATGCAAAGCCACATGGGCATTCCCTTACAAAATTCTGTAGGAAAAAGCCTCGAATTATTACCCAGATCTACTACCCAGAACTATTCTGAACTGCCTAAGACAATAATACAGCCTTCCTTATATAGGCAATTTTCCACCGCCTGGGAAGGTTCCAGAATAAGGCTGACCAAACTTAGAATTATTTTATTTTACATTTTATTACATCATAGTCGGCTCAAGATAACCTTTGAAACCCGAACAGAAATTTTGAAGAAAACTATTTTCCGCCATTTCAGGTGGTCCAACTTCCGAAGACCATAAGTCATCACCAGTTGACCCGATCGGCTATTATAACCCCATTTTGGAAATGCCACGAAGCGCTCTATAGGCTTGACTAGCGCAAGCGCTTGTCCCCCAAATTTTCGACCTCATCCGGGGCCTCTAAAGCCTTCAAAACTGAGTTCAAAGTTTCTGTACCCTGCTGCCAATACCAAAAATTTCCAATATCTTCCAATATACACTTGATCTGGCAATGAAACT
>MU223823.1:4879118-4893014 GCA_018584345.1 Thuja plicata | reverse complement strand
TAGTCGGCTCAAGATAACCTTTGAAACCCGAACAGAAATTTTGAAGAAAACTATTTTCTGCCATTTCAGGTGGCCCAACTTCTGAAGACCATAAGTCATCACCAGTTGACCCGATCGGCTATTATAACCCCATTTCGAAAACTCCACGAAGCGCTCTACAGGCTTGACCCATGCAAGCGCCCGTCACCCAAATTTTCGACCTCATCCGGGGCCTCTAAAGCCTTCAAAACTGAGTTCAAAGTTTATGTACCCTGCTGCCAATACCAAAAATTTCTAATATCTTCCAATATACACTTGATCTGGCAATGAAACTTTACTGGCAGACTTATATGACCAAAATGACCCTCCAAGAAAGAAATCAGATCATTCTGAGCACATACAAAAATTACCAAAAATAGTAACTTTCCATAAATAGCAGCTCTGCACAAAATAGCCCTTATTGAATATAAAAAAATAGAAATATTTTTTGGGTGATGCAAGATTGCTCTTATACCCAGGATGCTCCTGCATCATGAATTCTACCCACACTTGCTCATTTACCAAGATATTTTTCCCCTTTTTTAACCAAGTTACTTTATAGGGACACACATGTGGAATCTTGGTGAGTTCCAACTTCTCTACTACCTCCTCAGATATAACATTATTTTTGGACCCTAAATCAATGATAACTTTGTACACTTTTCCCAATATCTTGCATTTGACTCTCAAAAGATCCCTTCTCTGATTATGTTCATCTTTAGTAGGTGTCTTGATCAAGATTCTTCTCAACATGAGATTCTCTCTCTTCTCTAAATCCAAAATCACCTCTAATTGTTTAGAACAGTCCTCTTCTTGGACATAGCCAATATTTTTCTCTCCTTGTGAAGCTGAGGGTTTGTCAGGGCATCTATATGCAGGATGCCCCAATTGTCCATAGTTGTAGCACTTCATGGAAGAAAAGTGAGAGCTTCTTCCAAAACCCCTTGATCTTCCCCTTCCAATGTTATAAGAACCCCTTCCTCTATTGTATCCACCTATATTTCTTGACTCATGTCCTTGTTCTACATATTTGGAGTCACCTTGGCTCCTATTCTCATTGCCTCTTCCACTGGAACGTCCTCTATGACCACCTCTATTGTCTTTACCTCTTCCTCTTCCTCTAGAGTTAGAGTCTTGTTTATTTTTGAGTTTCTCTTCCACTTTCAAAGCCATTTGGAAACAACTATGAATGGATGTTAGGGAAAAGATACTAAGTTATTTTTGTATATTCCACCTTAATCCATTAAGGTACCGAGCAACCTTGATGCTCTATATCTCCTGTATCCTTGATCTAAGATAGTTTCTAAAATTCTTCTATATATGATGGCACATCTAGGTCCTTTTGCCTAAGGTTTTACCTTTTCTTGTGTAGCTTAATGTCCTAGTCTTCTAGAAGGTAGTTCTCCTTCACCTTTTCCACCATGGATTTCCAATTGGCTACGGGCTTCTTTCCCTCTTTCTCCCTTTCCTCTTGCAGAAACATCCACCATGTGAGTGCTTTCCCTCTTAGCCTAGACTTGGCTATATTTACCTTCTATGCTTCTATGATTCCATGACATTTGAAGTGGTTCTCCATGCCTTCAATCCATTCCTTAACCATTGCTATATCCATCTTACCAGAGAACACTGGAATGCATTCTAGATCCTTTCCACTCAATACTTTGAGTGCCTTGAGAAATGGTTCCTCGGGTAGAGGAGGGTCAGGCTCTGGTTCTATCTCCTCCTCTACTAGTTTCTTCCCCTTATCTTTATCTTCATTCAACTTCTATTTCATCTTGTTGGATGTCTCTACAACCTCTTCTATCTTTATCTTCATCTCTTCCATTGCTTCTTCAAGAAGCCTATTCTTGTCTTGCTACTCTAAAAAGTCTCTTTCCAATTTGGCATTAGTCACCACGATGTTCTCTCCTATGGATTCACTCCTCTCTGACATACACTAATCAACTCTCAAGCCTTTAAATGGCTCTACTACAAATTTGATGGTGAGCTCCCACTCCTAGAGCCTTCTTTCTCTCTACTAGACCTTTTCTTAGTCTTCCTTAGGGTTTCTATCACCACCCTAACTAGAGGATTCCTATCTGATCCTCTAACTTTATAGGAGCCCTCCAACAAGTTCAAAATCACACTAAGTCCCTCTGCATATCTCTTCACATCCATGCCTTCTCTTGGTCACTTACTTTCCCAACTATCCTATCCTTCTAGTGTTAGGATTCGTGACCTTCTTTAGATCCCTTTTAACTCCCCTAGAACCAATTTTTTGGATCTTTCACCCTAGTTTCAATTGGGTTCAAGATTTCTAGTTCTTAAGGCCTTGTAGCATTTTAGGCCTAATTAGCCCTCATATTCATGAAAAAAGTGGATTTTCTCCAAAAACCCCTTAACACCCTTGGGAAATAGTTATGGATTCCTTGTGGGTTTTTCCTCTACTCTATTATTTCCAATGTCTCAAGTGCCCACTCTGTCCGTACAATGGTTTTCCAATAAACCCCTATTTTCATGGGCTTTAGGGAACATGTACACAGTGTGGTTTCTTGGTTCATTTTGATTTCCTTCCAAAAATCCTCTAGACTTCTCCTTGCATCCAACTAACAAGGAATCTCCACTCTACATTCCCACACCATTGACTGGATTCAACCAATCCACTAAGCAAGCTTTCTTTCTACTGTTCCATTCAAGCACCTAACCATAATGCACTTGCACTTGCCTAGGGATTGATACTAAAATTGCTTCCCCTACATAAAATGACTCCAAAATCTATATAAACAATGTACATGGAGTCACCTACTTGAATCCAAGAGGCCATAGGATTTTTCCCGCGGGAATTCAAGAGGGAGGCATATTTACATAGTTTCCTTAGAACCAGACAGTGAAAAAGTAACAACAAAATAATTTACAAAACCTTCACTAGTCACACAAAATGATTAATTCAATTCCACAAGAATTAAGTAAATTCCGACATAAAAGTTATCAATCCATTACTTAATAAATTTCAATCCATTAAACAACTGGATCAAAGCACTGTCATGAAAATACAGTCTAAACCCTTCTTTCCTCACACACACTCCATACAAAATGACAAATAAATCTTGCATTAGGGTTTTGTCTACCTTATATACGTTATCCTCACATGTCTAGACCCTCATGTTAGGATTTGGGAACCATTAAATCCATTTCCCAAAAATTAGGAAATGTTGTCATGACAACTTTGCAAAATTGCAAAAGTTGTCATGACAACTTTTACACCTTTTGCCAAAATGACATCTAGTCACTTCTAATACCCTAACTTGGTCCTAAAAATTATCATATGAACTTAAAACACTAAAAAACATCAAAACCATGAATGTCATTGCATTTTGGAGTTTTGGTCAACCCTTTGACCTTGTGGTTGACTTCTAAGGATATAGACCCCTAGATGCAACTTGACCTCAACAACTACTAAACACCAATCACTACTAACCCTAGTCACACCTTAGACACACTTGGGACTTTATAACATAGTCCTTATTAACTGATGGTTGGCCAAACCAACCTACAAGCCAAAATGACCAAAAATATATATCAAAGACCTTGGGTTCTCTTGCACCAATACATCTTTCCAATTGCATCAATTCCCACTGCACAAGATATAAATTGGGACTCAATCCCATTCTTCCAATCATCATTGGGACATTTTTCTTATTTTACATAAATCTAGTATTGGAACCGTTATGCATTAGTAAATTTCCTCTTGGAAAAATCCATGACACACAACCCTATAATAAGTATTAATTAAGGTAAACAATTCAACCATACTATATATAGTGGTATAGTGAACTTGGCCTAAGCATATCAGCCTGTTGGTCACAATAATTAGTGTTATAAGAAAGAAGTGGAATCAACTACATGAAATTGAATATTGTATTATAATCACCAAAATCAATCACTATAAGTGATTATAAAACTACATCACAACACTCCTTCTATTAAGGTTATCAAAATCAATCTTGCATATTCAAGTTAGCCATAACAGATACATTGGTGATATTGATGGAAACAATTATTCTAGAAGCGGTCTAATAAATAGACTTATAGTCTTTACCTAAATCTTATAGATTACATAAGTGGTATCAAATATCATATTTAATAGTGATTATAGAGAAGCCAAGGGAAGTATCTTGAATTCCTGGATCATCATAGGAAGGGGGACATTACATTTAGGTATTTTAATTTAATTATTGAAATTATTATAATTAGTGTTATTCAATTTATCGTAGTAGCATACTTATATTTTATAAATAAAATTTACATAGAAGATGTCTATTTATTTGTTAAGAAGAAGATATTTTATAGAGATATCTTTTTAAATAAAAAATAATAATTTTTTATATAACTAATCAGTATAATAATAGTTGTAATATATATTTTTCACAAACTTTTATAAAGAGTAATTTATTTATTAAATTTTCAATATGAATTTTGTAATATTAATTTTATATATATCATATTTTAGTCTAAAAATATTAAATTAATTAAAGTTAAAAGTATAAAGTAAAATTTTAAATTAATTAAATAAATTAAAATTTATTTAATTAAGGGTGACAAGTAAAGATAAATGATAATAAAATAATAATAATATTTATTTAATTGGCTAGAATGGAATAAATCCAAGTGGGGTCAGGTATGGACAAATTTAGGTGTCTACATTTTTCCCATCTTTGATATTATAGTATATTGAAGTAATGTTATATTGAAGAAGAATACAATATAGTGGATAAGAAGGTATAAGGAATAGTAGCATAAGTTGGCATTATGGTAGTTTTTGGAGGAGATCTACAGATTGGTCATACATATATTCATAATCAGTTGTGATTGATGGTTACATGTTCAGTTGATATGATTGGAGAAATCGATAAAGGTAGATATAGTTAACTGTGTTGATCGGTGTACAAGAGATGTAGATGAAGAATAGTTTCAGTCAGATAAATTAGTAGCGGTCGAGTTGCAGATAAAAATAGGAAGATACAATCTTAGAAAAGATATTCATATGGTATGGGGAAGGCATGGTTGTGATCGCGGTAGCTAATTTGATGTTTTGAGTGAATTATGTTTTTGATATGGAAAATAGTGTACCTATTGGGTCACCGATCATAATTTCATGATGAATCTGTTAAGGTGGTCGATCTAAGGATGACTATCATTTATTTTAATATATATTACATTTGGAGATAACATTTTAGGTATGATTGACACTAATTTTGAGGAGGTTGATAAGTATTTTATGCCGATTTGGATGGAATTTTTTTTAGGTTTTTAACCATGTAAGAACACCATATATAAGGAGAGCTAAATAATTTGATTTAGGGCTGTGATCATATATTGTAGTAAAATGATTAGAGATTGAAGAAGTAAAGTTTAGTACAATGTCAGAGAGTAAAGGATCTGATAAGCAATCAATGCAATTCTACAAATCATTGTTACTGTTGTTTTCCTAAAAGTTGCAGTAGGTTAAATCCCTTAACTGGGTAGATCTTAACATGTCTTTATTGTAAATCCTTTAACATGGTAACTTGTTTACTAAATGTTGAAATCCTCTAACAAGCTAGAATCTAACAAGTCTTTTGGTAGTTCTAACAAGGTGCTAGTCACTTTTATCCTGGTGAATCTTAGAAAGGGCATTGTAAGTTCCTAATAGGGAACACACTTTTAACTACAATAAGGTAATTTGTGGGTGTCATCCCCACAATGGTTTTTTCCCTATAAAAAAGGGTTTCCACTTGAAAAATCTGTCATATGTGATGATTTTGTGGATGCTTGATGTTGTTTACTTCTATTTGATATTATTAGTTTCATGGTTCATTAGTTGGAAGTTGTTGATTGGATTTATTAGATCAGTGGTAAAATTTATTAAGTATTTGTTTACACTGATTCACCTTCATCTCAGTGCTTGTTTATTCTAACAATTGGTATCAGAGTATTGGTACTCTTGATTTTAATCTTAATCGCTTGAGGAAAAGTTCCCTAAAAATCAACATGGATAATCACAGGTATGAGAAACAACTTGATGATGCAAACATGGTAATCAATGAACTAAAGGAAAAGCTAAGGGACTCCCTTTCAAGAAGAAGATAACTCACTGAGAAACTAATGGAAATTCAAGATTACATTGAGAAAATGTCTAAAGAATCTGAGGAAGGATTTGCAGTTTTGATGGATAAGAACACTGGACTTAAAGAAAAGGTGGCCAATTTGAAAAGATAGTTTGAAAGTCAATCTGTTAAGATGTGTGGAGATCTTGAAGGAAGGAGAGTTTCTGAAAATGAAAAAATATTTTTTGAAGATGCCCTAAAGGCTAAAGATGAAACCCTAACTAAAAAATGCAACAACTATTTAGGTTGGAGCAAGAAGTATCTTTATTAAATGAACACTTACATGATATAAATGAAGAAAATAATGACATCAAAAGAGAGAATGAGGGATTAAGGAAAGAGAATGATAAGATTAAAGAAGATCTTAAAGTTGCGAATGATCTACTAGAGAAATTCAATAAGAGTTCTACTAAACTTGATGAGCAACTTGCTATGAAGAGGGGAAATGGACAAAAATAAGGTCTAGGTTTCTCAAAATTTGAAGTCGGTGAATCATCTAGCACTAAGGACATTAATGTAGGAGACAAATCAACACTCAAGGTGAAAAATAACATTGTTAAGAGAAGGAATAAAATTGTTGTTTTTTTTTAAATTTTCACAAGGAAAGTCATACTTCTAATGTATGCTAGTTTAAACTATTGGTCCTATGTTAGAGCTAAAGGTCCTACTTTTAGCTCAAATAATTCCTATGGTAGAGGTGATAACTTCTCTGCTAGATCTAATTCATTTCAAGGACATTATTATTACTACAATAAGTTTAGACATAAATATAATGAGTGCAGGAAAAGAATCAACAGTTAGTGGTCACATGGTTACAATAGTTAGAGACCTAATAATTGAGGTAACTAGTTAGATGTTACATGTTCTATTTGTCACAATAATAGACCTATGGCTATGAATTGAAGATTAAGGTAAGCTAGAGGCAATGTTGGACCTTGGAAGCAAACATTTATGGATTTTTTATATCTGTAATGGATTTGGTTATCTTGTTAGATCATGTAGAGTATGAAAGAATACTAGAGGCCAACCCATGAACAAATATGCAAATGATAAAGGTAAGAGAATTTTTGATGTTGGGGAATTCAGAAGTAAAATGAAGAAGAAATGGGTGAAGAAAGGTGAAATTAAATCTTCTGAGTTGTCTGATAACTCCACCAATTCAGGAAGTGTGGACAATCCATTAGTGAACTAAGTCTGTTATGACCTAGGGGGAGCACTGAAAAGGAAAAATCATAAAGAACCTCTAGTAGTGAATGAGTGGTAAGACTCATATGCATATTGAGATGCCTATTTGTGATTTAATGATCTTAGTGAAAATAAAAGTCCTATATTTGGTTTTGTGTGTGCATACAATGGTTTTTTTGTCATAAGCGTTATGATAAGTGAAAAACACTATTTGACCATTGAAAATAATGACTAAATTCTCAACTATTTGGATGAGAAAGTAATTTATTTTTTACTTTACATTCTTACGAGTTTATTGGAGAGAATTTATATGCATTATAAAGTGATTGTGATAATTTATTGTGTGTTACTCAAGATTTTGAGCAATGAATTGTATTAGTTTTCAAAGAACACTTATCAATGAAATTGGAAGTTATTTCATATTGAGTGAAGATTATACAAGAGTGTTACTAATAAGAGATAAATTATGTCATTATGGATACTCCCATGATGATCAATGTTGTAGATGAGACAAGACCCATACTCAAGATACATCCATTGAAGGATAATGAGAACAATCCTATGGGTGCCCTATCATCAATACCCTATGGTGAATTTCTAATTGAAGATATTCATTTGTTCATACTGTAGACCTCATGGCAAGACATATTGTCAATTAGTGTCAAAACACTTAATACATTCTGAGTCGACCCAAGTGGACAGTATCACCCAAGTGACAGTATGACCCAAGTGAGAGTATGACCCAAGTAAAGATGTGGACCTGAGTTATAGTTATGAGGCCGACATAGTATATATTGTTATATATTATTTTGTAATTGCAAGATGACTTACAGTGTTGTATATTTTCATATGATATATATGTAAGATAACTTATTTTATCAAGTATGTAGCAAGTTCTGTAAGATGAATATATGTGCAGAAGACATGTGAAAAATAGATTAACTAAGTGAAGAAACATTTTGGACAACAAAGACTTATCTATCACTATCAGGTGATCAGTTACATTCAGAGGATCATTATCAGCAATTACAGTTGCACAGAGAAGATCAACAACTGATTCATTCTCACAGGTGGATCAGCAAAACCCTTTAACAAGGTGGACCTAATAGTCCTTTCTCTAAATCTCTTAATAGATTTGAACTAAATTTTGCATTGTAATAAATCCTTTAACAAGGTGGACCTAACAAGTCCTTTGTATTCTCCTAACAGGGAAGATCATCATAAGTGGTCGTTGTAAGCTTTAACAGGATAAATTTATACTGTGGTTCTAAATCTTGTGGGTATCATCCCCACCCTATTTTTACTTTCTTTGGAAGGTTTCTAGGCAACCAAATAATGTGTTATGAGTTATGTGTTCTTTACTTTCAGTTCTATGCATGTTATCATTCAAGTTAATTGTGGATTAATTTTTATTGGTTCCTGATTCAACACTATATATTTCCAACAATTGGTATCAGAGCTCTAGTTCTCTTATCAAAAGTCTGACAGCTTGAGAAAAGATCAGAAAGGATGGAAACCTATAGATGAGAGAAATCCATTGAGAATGAAAAGATAGATCTTAATATAGCCATGGATGAGGTTAAGAAACTAAAGGAATAACTCTCTCTCTCTCTCTCTCTAAAATGAAGAAAAGAACAAGCAGTACAAATGAATGAAAAGAACTATATAGAAGAAAGTATTGAAGAAATATACAAAGATAGAAGCTCAGAAGAATCTAATGTATCCATTGAAGATGTACTTGCAAAGAATCTCAATTTACATGAAGAAATAAGAAAAATGAAAAGAGAATAAGAAATCCATTCAATCAGGATATGTGAAGTCATAGAACGGAAGAATAGAGTAGAAGATGACAAGAACATAGCACAAGAAGATAAAAGATTCCTGAGTACAAGGCTATAATAAAAAGACAATGAAATCCATCACTTGTCTATTCAAAAAACTGATTTAGTAAATCAACTCAATAATACAAAACAAGAATTTATCGATTTGAGGACAGAAAATGACAGACTATAGGCTGAACTCAATAATGAAAAACAAGAAAATGAGAATGTGGCTATTTCACACACAAGCATAGATCAGACAAAATAATTCTGACATCATGGTTAGACTAGATTAGGTTATACTGAACAAGATGAAACCTCTCAACAAGGAGAAAAGAGGAAAAACAATCCTTCATGCAATCATTGTGGCAAGTTAGGATACACATCAAATAAATGTTGGAGAAATGGAAAGTTAAGATTCACTGGACATAGAGCAAGTGAATGTAAAGGGAAAACCAAGTTTGATGGGAAATGCCATAAGTGTAACAAACAAGGTCACAAATCCTCTGAGTGCATAACAAAGAACTGGAATCCTACTGAACAACTGGCTAAAGAAATTTTTGGTTGGGATTACAACACATGGTACATATGTTGTCATTGTGGTGAATATGGGCATAGTGGTGCAAAGTGTGTAAAGACTCATTTAAAAAAAAAAAAGAGATCCTACCAAGAGATGTTATGTATGCAAGCAACTTGGACATCTAAGTAGAAACTATATGAATAGAGAAAAGGTTGATACTCGCTTTGAGAATGGGAAAGCTAAAGTGTTTGAAATCAGAACATAGATGAGAAAGCAATGGGTAAGAAAATCTTCTGACAATTCAGACCAAAACAATGAAGGATCTACTAACACCCAGAACAACGAATTGGGTGGATCTACCATTATAGAATAAATTCAAGGAGATGACTGGAACCATGCAGTTCAAGATGTAATACACCAGTTCTAGATGAGATAGAAATCCAAATCCACATATTGATGCATATTGGACATATCATAAGTACTACCTGAGTCAGATTACAAGTTACACCTGAGCCACTCTAGCTTACCCAAGCTAAGTCGGGCCATATTGGTAATTGAGAAGAATAGCTACACCCAAGCTTCCAAGTAAATCTTGGTTATGCTCGAGCTACGACAACTACTCTGTACGAAGCATTTAATTTTTTACCCTGATGGTTAAAACTCTTATAAATGAAGAGTTAAGAAGGTCATTATGCACAAAGCATTCAATTCACAAAACATTCAGAGCACTTGGCGATACAGAGCAAGCTTGTACTCTAGAGAAAAGTTTGAGTAATTCATCCAAACAAGATATGGCATCCACTTCCAGTAGCAAGGTGAAAAAGGGTTTGGAGATGTTGGTGAGGAATTTAGTTTGTGATCCTCCCATGTTCAAATTGTATCCTATAATTGCTGAAGAAGTAGACCCAATGGGAGCTCACTCTTTGATTCCTCCGAGGGTACTACTGGTAAATGACATTCATAGTTTTTATCACTACAAGCTACAGGAACTTGGAAATGTGGAAATTTTTGATGGGGTTTTGCTGACCGGGTCCGCCAACAGTCATAAGTTGTCACCGGGTTCCAGAGAAATTGGCCAACTCCGCCTGCAAAGGTTGTCCGGGGGAAATAAATCCTCCGGGCCTTCAAGTACCTGGGTGTCGGGTCACGACGGTGCAGGGCTCGGTTGGGAGAGGTGACTATTTTTGAGGGGGATAGCTGGTTACTTCAACTCATTCCTCCAGAGATTCAAAATAGTAAGGGTTTCCCAGAGCATTCTACACTTAGCGAATAAAATGAAAAAAAGATCTTGCAGGGTTAGAAACGTTTATCTAACTACAGTCATGCTGAAAAGTCTGGAACATCAACAATACTCTAAAAGACTACACTAAATACCGAAGAAATACACAACCATCAGTTAGCATTTCATCAGTAGCGGAATAAATAGGTCGTTAATCTACTTTAACATATCAGAGTAAAGGACATACAAAACATTAAAATATGAAATACCATTAACTCAGAAGCAGGGACGCTAACAACTTCATTGCCAAGAATCCTTCCTTCTTCATTAATATTTAGTCCAGCAAGCACTGGTGCGTGATACAATAGTGGCTCCAGGGCAGCATCCAACTACCAAGAATGGAACAATGGAGCATTGAGCTCTGCAACTAAAACCAGAAATCACTTTGCTATTTCTTATGGACAACAAAATCATCAATTTTGCCGACCCTTGGAAATGGGTCGATTTGCCTATTTATACAACTCTCTAACCCTAACCCTATTTCAGTGCAATTTAATAAAATACAATATCTGGGGGCCGGTACTACCTGTGCCACCCTACAAAAGACCTAGAGACGGAATAGGTCTGCCATGTCAGAAGAAGAAGACAAGAATATACATCAGAAGAATCGGCCTCGAGAAGAGAGCCGAAGAGAAAAAGGAAGAAAGTAGGTCCCTCGGGGACCGAGGCTACATGACTCATAAATGGGAAATGCGGCGCCCTGTCTCCAATGTGCCAGGTGTACTTTTGAACGGCGCCTTGAGAAGACCACCCTGTTAGAAACCAATTGCTGAGCCAATGCCTCTTGATGTGCCCAACTACCCTCTGACAGTCTTTATTAACCACCTCTAAAAACGACCAGTCAGCCCCGGGGACCAGGACATGGATCACTTTAAAGAATACAAAATTTTGGATCCGGAAGTCTGGGATCTGGGAACTTACATCCCCAAAAGAATAAAGAATGCTTAATGCTCAAATTTCCCCAGTTCCTGGAGAACGCTTAAGGCTATTTATTATCGTTGAAGGCCTGAAGGATGTGGAAAATGCCATCTTCATCAATCTTCCTTAGGCTGGCCCTTCTGTGCCTAGCCACTTCAACTTGTTCTGCCAGGTCTGGAACATTATTTCTAAATTCATCTGCCATCCTTGCGGCATCATGGCCTTTAAGCACCATTTTGGTCAGCTTTGCCATTCGGGCCCCATCCATCCCCTCCGGGGATTGATACCGAGAGCTCATCATTTCATCAAAATTCTCCAAAATTGATTCCTCGGGGGTATAAGTATTTGTACTAAGGGGATCAACCCCGGAAGCTTTTATTACAAATTACTTGTACAAGTTGGAAGAATACTTCACGGTATTTACCTTTTCCTGTAAGGACTCTACCAGTTGCTTGGTTACCTCCAATGTGAGGTCTAGTCTGGAGTGCTGAACCCTTACGAAATCAAATGATTCCTCACACAAAATTCTGGATTTGAAAATTATGTCTTCCCCTAGGGTGAGGAGCTCTTCGAGCTCTACCTTCCATGCTTGGTAATTCTCGGCGTCACTCTCCCATTGCTCAATCAGTGCTTCCGCCTGTAAAATAATCTGCCGGGCCATATATAAATCTGGGAGAGTGGCCGCTAGGAAACACCAGGTGTTTCCTATCTGTAGAGCGACCCATTTGTCTACTGCCTGGGCCTTCTTTTTCATTACTCGCAGGGAGTCTATGTCACTCTACGGTATCTCTTCTGATGCGGAGGTCTGTGGAGGAGTGGCATTGAGGGGTTAGGCCAGTTCTGCAAGAAACCCAATAAGGTTTGCATTCTTCTCCTTTTCTACCTTGAGCCTCTGGGCCTCCTTTTCATATCGGGCCTCCACTACCCTTGCTGCCTCCTTTAGCAGGTCTACTTCACCCTGCTTTTCTCTTTTGCCCAAGGATACCTCTGCGATATTGTAGTCTGTGGGGTCTGCGGTCACTTCATCGGCATCTGGGGTAGGTGTTGCCACTACCGCAACTGTTTCTCCACCCGGCCCAATCCGAAGGGTATGAACTATCCGGGCCTTCTTTGTTTTTGGTGGGGCCTGGGCTAGGGCCATCATTTCGGCCATGGAGAGAGGGACTGTTGGAGCGGATTGGGCTTTCCTTTTTCTGCTTTCTGCCAGCCATGGAGGTGGGAGAGGTGGCCTTCCTGCCAGAGTATGTTCTTCAAATTCTCTCCCGGTGTCCGGTGGCGGCTGCTCCTTTTCAACATGTACTTCCTCTGTTTCCCTCCCTGTCGGAACCTCTTCTTCAGCAACATCTTCAATTTCTATCTCCTCAGCCTAGTCTCGGATGTCAATTAATGTGTCTAGACCCTGGTTGGCTTCTTCAAGGATCTCTTCTTCATGCTACACTTTTTCTTCTACTTCATCTGTTGGTAGTAGGGGCGGTATCGGGATGAGATTCAGAGTTTGGGCCGCTGTGATTACCTGCCCGAAGGTTTCCCCCGGGAGGGGCCTTGGGAACGAGGCGGCTGGGGTTATGGTTGATCCCAAAGTTCTGGGTCTGGGTTCCCCAGCGGATGCCTTTTGTTCACTTGGTGGCTGTTGGTCCACTCTCGGACCTTCTGTTCCTGGGGCCCCAGAGATAACCTTCGGTTCTAGCCTCTTTTCTCTTGTTTGTTGCTCTTCTTGTTCTGCAGCTTCTACTTCCAGGTTTTCTGGATCCACAGCCTCTTGTTCTTGCTCTTGGACTTCCGTCCCTTCTTGTGTATCATTGCCTTGTAGATTTCCAAACTCATCGGCTGCAAATTCGTCAAACTCCTCTTCCAGAGGGGGATTGGCTGCGATGTCTGCCTGTTCTCCTTCTCTCTCTAGTTCTGGGGAACTGGAAGAAAGGATTTCCACTTCTTTTGGGAGGGAAGCCCTTGGCGTTGGTTCTGCCTTCGGCTGTGCAATATGCTTTCTCTTCCTCTGGGTGATTAGAGGTGGCCCCGCATCGGCAATTG
>MU223823.1:4840776-4863190 GCA_018584345.1 Thuja plicata | reverse complement strand
TTTCTGCCCAGGTCCCGACACTGGGGTCGGTCATCATTTTTACCTTGGACTCAATCTTTGAGCCCACAATCTCCTCACCCTGCACAAACTTCATGGTGAGGGGTAGCTTTGCCAGGGCCTTCTCTATTTTTTGACTTTGTCGCTGCCCTGGTCTCAGTTGTGGATGGCAACTCTGGACTTCCAGGAGGAGATGATGCGGATGCTTCAGACATGGTTGCAAAATGAAGTCTGGACCTGTGAGACAAAGCGACCGTCAGAATGTATTTATAAAAAAAAAATAGTAACTCCAGGGTCCGGAGATCTTACCACCGTGATGTTTTGCCTTTCCTAAAAAGTTAGTTTTACGCATAAGTACCCGAAAAGTAAAACACAAACTTAGTATTTTTATTATATCTCTGGGCCCGGGAAATTTTATCACATTTGACGAAGACATAGGATGAATGGTGGAAAGAGGCCTGAGGCCTGGAGAAATGACCGTTAGCAAAGAAGAATGTGGAAGCAGGTCCACGTGGACGCCACGTGCGCTGGCATTGAATGGATGTGATGGCACTGGCGGCGAAGCCAACTGTTCGAATGCGTGAAAAGGGAAAGCCACTTGGCCAGAAGTAATTGCGTGCATGGGAAATAAATGAGGCCCTGACAGCCTTGATGGAGGAGAGAGAAAATTGCCTATTTGAAACCGGCCGAGAGCCGAGTTTCAAACAGGTGGTTTTCTACCTCGAAGCAAGCTTGGAAGCGAAAAACCAGAAGTAAGGGTGACTCGACCAGCTCGTCGAGCCACCTGGAAGGATATACAGAAATCTGAGGGGTATATACATGGAACGGAGGAGATATACAAGGGTTACCCACAAATATGCACATATATACAAGAAAATACACACGGGATGACTCCCGCGGGAAAACCAGACAAAGCTGAAACAAGAATATACAGCTACTTACATTATGTTCAAGCTATTTATAGGCTATTTACAGAATATTTACAGACTATCTACATCTGCACACAAGGCGGACAACCTTTTGGCAGAGTCGAGCCACCAGCAAGCGGCAAAACCAGAAGACCAAAGAAACAACAGAGAAACAAAGCAAACGAAAACAAAAATAGGCAAACCCAAAGAAAACCAGAAAATGAAAGAAAAGCGAAGAAGGGGGAAGCAGAGAGACCAACCTGAAAACGCAGAAGGCAGAGGAAGGGAAAGATTACCAGGAGAACTCTGCAACAACTTCAAATCGTCAGGCCATCAAGATTACCACCACGAAGCACTATCGTACGTCTAAGAATAGTAGAAGGTGTTAAGCTTTGATTATCACAAATTTATCTGTAACTGCTCTGCTAATCGCTTTGAAAATCGCTCTATTTTGCTCTAAGTGCTCGAAGATTTTAATTGCGGTAAATGTGAAAATGATAGGTGAGTCTATTTATACCTGTGGTAAAAAGTAATCCTCCTCCTTCCAAAGATTTCAGGTCGGGCACAACGTCCGGACTCCGGGCCTAGGGATTCCTTGCGATGATATTCCTAAGACTTAAGAAAATCATAGCAAAGAATCCCAGAGTCCGAAATCTAGCTTCCAACCAAAAGGCAACCTCCGGGATCTGGGATCCCGGAGAAAAACAAACAAAACAAGAAAACAACACACACCGGGGAAGAAAACCCCGGAGAAAGAAAGCAAAAAAAAAGAAAAGAAAGACAAGGCAAAGCTGCAGCAAAAAGAAAAGCAAAAGAAGAAAAAAAAGGGGGACCCAACATTTTGCACACAAAATGTAGGGACGGGGATGCAGGGCATAACAGAAATGAATGAAGAATTTTATGCATTATGTGAGGACAGAAATTTGAAGCCTGAGCACAAACACATTGAGACCAAGGGTTTAACACACATCATGCATATGCCAAATAAATTCTAGGTGAAATGGGTTAGGTATGTTCTCAATCATGTTCATAACATGCAAATATGGTTGGATAAACTAGTAGAGATTACAAAGAAAATGATACACTGTATCACTGGATTTCCCATGCTTGACAAACCTAAGGCCACCAAAACCCTAAACAAGGATGATTTGGGAAAAGTGACTCTTGCTGAGTGGGGTAGTAGAAGAATGAGACTGAATGGAGTAACTCATAATGAATTAAAGTTTGGAATCCATGTTATTTCTCACAAAATATATAGCTCCATCTGACCCAATAGTGTTCCATGTGAAGCTTTTGATCTAGCCTACAAAGTTGTAAAGAAGAATTTGGTATTTGACCTTGCAAAACTTCAACTCATCCATTTGGGCAAAAATATAGAGAGCATCCAGGTATCAAAGACTAATTCTTGTAAGTTTGGCTCACTCTTGATCTGTATACTATTTTGTGTTGAGAATTTCTTTCCTTCTAAGGGTAAAGTAGTATGGAAGAAGGATAGGCCAGTCATATACCAGATCAATGACTATATAGCAGAATTAGGAGATAATTTTGATAGTATCATGGATGGGTACTTTGAAAACTTCAAAAAAAGAATGCAGAGTAGATATAGAATCCCCAAGCAACTAGTTGAGGACTATAAAGAAGATATTTTTTTCCTAGTTGACTATGACAAAGTCTATATTCAAGCAGTGAGACCTAGGACTGCATGGGTGAAGCCTCTCTCTTACAAGGTCAATATAGATGATACTAAGAACATCATAGAAGCTCTTGTTAATGAACTTGTTAATCCAAAGGCACCTTACTTTGTAACATATGAGGAAGCAAAAGATAGGATTTCCATAGAAATTGAAATCCCTAAGATATTGAAAAAAGGGGAGAAAAGGCTTAACAAATTTCAGAAAAAGTATGGAAAGACCTTGGACTCCCCTGCCACCACTAAAGAGGAAGATGTTGAAACAATGGATATCCAATCAGAGGAAGAAATTTAAGTTGAGCCTCCTCAGAAGAAGAGGAAGGAAGCACCTAAATAGAAAAAGGCCCCAACCCCTATTCTCACATAGAGAAAATCCAAGAGACACTTAACTTGGGTAAAAATAGTGATGATGAAGAAAAATAAGATGATACTATGGTTTTCAAGAAATCACCACCTTCACTTAAGAAGAAGATTAAGGAACTTATGGAAGGTAGAGAAATGAGCTCTGTAAAATCACTTAACTACTCTTTGTGATCAAAAGAAGAAAAGAAGCAAATTGAAGAAGCAATTGTTGAGAAGATGGCCAAATGGAAATATGACCCTTCCAAGTTGAAGAGTTATATGAATGAAAATTTATATAAGAAAATATCTCTCCCCTGGTCAAATGCAATAGGAATGGAAAAGGATATAAGGGAAGATATGCTTAAGCAAGTTATGTCTGTAATGAAGGGAAAAGAAATCAAGGAAACTCTAAGAAAGTATGAAAACAATCATAGACCCAGATTTAGAACATTTTAGATTCTGAACAAGAACATTGAAGATGTAGTGATGCGAGCCACATTAGTGTGGAAAACAATCTTTGAGCAGAAATTTGATGATGATAAAATAGAGATCCCGAGTATAAATCAGGAGGATGATACTCTACCCGAGGTACAAACTATTGAAGAGTCATATGATGAAAAGATAGCAATTGAGGTAATGACATCATTGCCCTCAATCTCCAAATTAGAACATCATACCTCTGAGAAAGGACAAGACTGAAGAACCATTAGACCAAGCAGCAATTGAGCAACAGGTTCCAATCAATACTGAGACAAGCATTCCTAAGTCGTAGAAGGATAAGGTAAATGTCTCTACTACCAGTATTGATTCATTAGTTCACATTAGTCCAACAATTAGTACACCATCATTTGATGCAGTAAAGGTCAATGACCTAGTGGGACTAAACATTGATAGCAAGGTTGAGGAAAGTAAAAGCAAGGAACTTATTCCTTCCCTGAGTCCCAAGGTAAAGGGAAAAGAAAATTTAATAAACACTGGTGAGATTGATCTTGATGAAGAGATTGTCATTCCAAATTGGGATCAATCTAATCTTTTTGAAGAGAAAATGGAAATTTTGGGTGAGCTATGGATGAAAAGAGCTACACAACAAAATCTTAGAAGGGAAAGAAAGAGGAAAAAGGTACTCACAGACATCAAAAGCATATTTTTTGATGCTTTACAGATTGAGGTCAGTGAGACTAAAACAATATTGGATCAACTTGTTGACATTGTCCAAAATTTCAATACAGATGTGAATGGTCAAGAGAAGCTACAAGAGAAGGAAAAGAAGAAATTTGAGAACTAGGTTCTTGAGAACATTGCAAAGAAGATTGCAATTGATCAGGTGCAACTAACAAATATCATCAGCACTCTTGAAACCATTGTAGCCAATGAGGTAGAATTATTTGTAAAGCTGAGTGACTCCTCCAACTTTACCACTCCTATCAAAGATAAGTTAGCAAAGATTGACAGTGACATAAAGGAAAGTGCAAAGCTATTAGCAGTTGACCCGAGCACCAGTTTAGCTCATTTCTTAAAAATCAAGTATCTAAGAGGTCTTCAGGCTGAATTATTGAAAACTGAAGAAAGAACTAGAGAGTCCCTCATAGACATATAGAGCCAGCTCCTACCCCACATGGAGACCATGAAAAAATTTATTGCACATGCCAAGACACTCATACATGACAAAAACTTCTCTGTTGCTGAAACCATGGTGGAGTTGTCTGGAGAACTTTAAATTGAATTGCATATATTGAAGATACTACAGGAGAATTGGGAAAATGTTTTGTCTCAAATTTTGAAGGTACATAGTGAATTCCTATCCTACTTTGGGATCACTATGTAAATAATATGTTGGCATTTTGTCAAAAAACAAGGGGGAAAAGGATATCATTGTATAGTATACATAGTGTTTAGTATATATATTATGGAGAAAATATACTTTACAAAATAGTTTTGAAAAAAAATACAAAAATAGAGTCATAACTCGAGCAGTCAGTAAGGGGGAGATTTTGACTTAACAGTTGCAAAAATCAATGATAAAGTGTTTTTTTCACTAATTCCAAAGGGAGAGATTGTAGACCTTATGGAAAGACATATTGTCAATTAGTGTCAAAATACTTAAGACATTCTGAGTCAACCTAAGTGGGTAGTATCACCTGAGTGATAGTATGACCCAAGTGACAGTATGACCCAAGTAAAGATGTGGAGCCGAGTGACAGTTATGAGGCCAACATAGTATATATTGTTATATATTATTTTGTAATTGCAAGCTAACTTACAGTGTTGTATATTTTCATATGATATATATGTAAGATAAATTGTTTTATCAATTATGTAGTAAGTTTTGTAAGATGAATATATGTGTAGAAGACATGCAAAAAATAGATTAATTAAGTGCAAAAGCATTTTGGACAACAGAGACTTATCTATCACTATCAGGTGATCAGTTGCATTCAAAGGATCATTATCAACAATTACAATTGCATAGAGAAGATCAACAACTAATTCACTCTCACAGGTGGATCAATAAAATCCTTTAACAAGGTGGACCTAATAGTCCTTTCTCTAAATCTCTTAACAAAGTTGCACTACATTTTGTATTGTAATAAATCCTTTAACAAGGTGGACCTAACAAGTCCTTTGTATGCTCCTAATAGGGAAAACCATCAGAAGTGGTCATTGTAAGCTTTAACTGGGTAAAATTATACTACAGTACTAAATCTTGTGGGTATCATCCCCACCCTAGTTTTACTTTCTTTGGAAGGTTTTTGGGTAACCAAATAATATGTTATGAGTTATGTGTTGTTTAATTTAAGTACTATGCATGTTATAATTCAAGTTAATTATGGATTAAGTTTTGTTGGTTCCTGATTCACCCCCCCTCTCAGTCACTGGGCACACTATATATTTCCAACACATACACTGCAAGCTGAAAGAACTTGGAGTTGATGAAATCAATGACAAATTCCTTATGCTGACCAATGATGTAAGAGTGAAGGATGATCATATGCATTTGGTGCATAAATTTTTAACACATGCAGCCAAGATTCATGATGATTTTCATTCAGAATGGATAAGGTATGTGCTGAGAAGAGTCCATGATCATATTATTTGGTTGGATGATAAAACTGAAAAGATCACAACGTATTTGATCCATTGTGTTAGTAGATTTTTTGCAAATGGTGAGGCACCAAATTTTTGCACTATTTCTACTAATTTGGTTACTCGCTCGACCAAATGTAAAAAAGATCACTGAGAAATGACTATGAAAGACATTTACGATGAAGAAGTAAGATTTTATTCAATGGTGGCTGGATACAGAGTATATCACTCTAGTTGGTTGAACAATGTACCTGGTGGAGAAATTCATGTTGGATAGAGAATGCTAAAAGAGGATGCAAAGTATGATTTATGTAAAATGTCAAGGATCCAATTATTTGTGAACATGGAGAAGAACAAGAAAGATAAGAAGCAATCATTGAAGTATGGTTCAATCATGGTATGTATATTTTTCTATCTACCAAATCAATACTAAGTCTTCTAGAGGTGAGTACTTTTAATGATATGGAAGGGTCAACATTGGTTATTCATGGATGTATTCTATCTATGGATCACTTACAAGAATCATGGGAAAAGTCATTGGAGTCTGCAAAGACACTCTTCAAGGATATCTTGAATAGAATGTAAATCTAGTATGTACTTGTCATCCTTTTTCATTGTTGTTAAAAAAGGGTGAGATAGATGTGTATGGGGAGATAGATGTGAGAGAATTCATAGTGTAAAGGGGACTATGACTTGAATGAGTTGAAGTTTGTAACAATGCCTTGTAGAATCATAATTTTGAGATCATACAAAGTTTTTGCCATCAATGCCAAAGTGGGAGATTGTTGGCATTATGGTAGTTTTTGGAGGAGATTAGAGTTGGTAAAGAGATACTATTATTGGCCATGAAAGAGTAGGGATGTTGAGAAGTATGTAGAGAATTGTATAGTCTATCAGAAGGCCAAAGGGTCTTCATCAAATGCAGGGTTGTATCAACCCCTTCCAATCCCAAATAGACCTTGGAAGTGCCTCAATATGGATTTTGTAGTTGGACTTCCCAAGACCGAGAAAGGGTGGGACAATATATTTGTGATTATAGACATGCTTAGTAAGATGGCTCAATTTGTTCCATGCAAGACCACCCATGATGCATGTTATATAGAAAAACTATTCTTTACAGAAGCAGTAAGGATACATGGATTACCCCTAAGTATTGTATCAGATAGGGACTCTAAGTTTATGAGTCATTTTTGGAAAACCTTATGGAAAAAGCTCGATACAAATCTTTCCTTTAGTTTTTCATATCATCCACAAACATATGGACATACTAAGGTGGTAAATAGGAGTTTAGGAAATATTTTGAGATGCCTAACAAAATAATATGAACAATCATGGAATCAGTTACTTTCCCAAGAAGAATTTTCCTATAATGATACAGTCAATAGATCCACTGGTAAGAGCCCTTTTGAAGTAGTATATGTGATTCATCCCAAGGGTATATGTGAACTCAGGGATCTTCCCAGCAATGTAGAGAATAGTGGTTATGCTGAAGATTTTTATCAATCCATGAAAGAAGTCCATGATACTGTAAATAAGGCATTAGTGGAGAGTACACCTCATACCAAGCAGAGGGTGGATGAAAGGAAGAGAGATGTCGAGTTCCAAATTGGATATTTGGTCATGGTGCACCTAAGAAAAGAAATTATACCAAAATTATTCCCCAATAAGCTTCAAATGATAAAGATAGGCCCTTGTACAATTCTAGCAAAGTATGGGTCTAATGCTTACAAAGTTGACATTCCTGGTGATATAGGATTATCTCTAGTTTTCAATGTGGCAAACCTTGTGTCTTAACAAGGACCAGTTACAGAGGGAGATCCTTATCATTCTCAAGATACAGAGGAAATCAAGACACTGAAACTTCAAGTTACTCCAAATCCAAAGATAGAGAATATTTTGAATTCAAGAGTTTCTAAGAAGACTAGAACCAAGACGTACATGGAGCATCTGGTCAAATGGAAAGCAAACACTGATTCAAAGGATACATGGGTGCATGAGGTAGAGTTTAATAAGTTAGGCATCAAATCTGACTTGATTCCATCATCTAGAAGTTGATTTATCTTGTTTAGGGGAGAATGGTGCAAGAGCACCTAGGGTTAAACACCCTACTTTGTTTTTCTTGTGTACTTTCCTAGTTACTTAGGAAAACTGGGAAAGTTTAGGAACACTTTGGATTTGTTTAAGATGTTTTAAAGTTGATTTTGTAAGGTGTTTGTTGATTCACTCTTGTACTAACCTATGAGGGGAAAATGAGTCAATTTGGTGAATAGACACCCTAGTTGCTTACATTAGTGTTTTTAGGTTAATTTTGTGTTGAAGAGGTAATATTTAGGCCTTTGGTAATTCAGCCAAGGCATTATGAACTTTATAAAGTTTCTCAGCAATAATTTTGCAACTTTGCAACTTTTTAAAGTTGCTCGACATGTCTTGTTGCTTGACATGTACTAAGTTGCTTGACATGTCTTGTTGCTCGACATGTACTAAATAGTTGTTTTTTCCTAAATGGAAAATTAGGTCAGTTACAATGGTTATTCTGACAAGGAGAAGAATATTTAAGGTCTCCCAAGCCATCATTTTGGGGTAGGATGTATTTTTTTTTGAAATTTTAGTAAATGAGAAGTGGCAGATTATGTTCTTAACTGTATTCGAGCATTTTTTATTAGTACTAGTGGTTAATGGATTGAATCTTAATATTTCTATTGTAAATAGTTTCTAGTGATTGTTTAGAGGCTCTTTGTGGAGGTATTTTAGTCTTTTGTCTTCATTTTATAAGTTCTTGAAAAACTTCTTGTAAGTTGTAGGTTCCTGGTCGAGTTCTAGACTCTAAATAGAAAATGGCTTCTTGAGGTTATTGAATCCATGGTGAGAAAAATATTCCTGGATGGAACTCAAGTGGAGCCAATGTACATAATTTTTCCTTTTTTTTTGGTATAATTGTTAGCCATGAATTTTGAGCTCTTTCCCTAGGCGAGCTTGGTGATAGGCCGACTAGGGAAGAAAGTGAAATAATTGTGTAGAAATCGCAGGGTTGGATTGGAAAAGACAATCCAATGATTGGGTAGATACAGTGGAGAGGTAATATGACTCTCTAAGTAATGGTAGTAGTGGAGGATTTTAATTCATCGAGGAAAGAAAAAAATACAGTCAAAGACCTAATTAACCCTACATTTAAGGACACTGTCCATAATAAATTTTAGAGGTTGTACAGATGGTTTCAAGAATCCACACCTTGAAAATATTCAATATTTTTGGAAAGGGTATTAGAATCCACAATTATTTTTGGAGGTCTTTTGGGGTTTTTAAGAAAGAACAAAGAATTTTTGTTTGATTAGGGCTACAAGGAAGCACTTGGCCTAATCTTGAGTTGTGAGAGTTTGATGAATGAATGGGTTGCTAAAGGTTTCAATCCTTAAGAATGTTATAAAATGATGATGCAATGAGGGATAGTACTTAGGGCCAAATGCACTCCCAAATACCCAACCAGCTTGTTGGTACACAATACGGAAGTAACCACATAAGAAGGAGAGAAGAAAGAGCATATATTTCTCATTAATTGATCAAACTCAATACATGCTGAGATATAAGGACTTATTGGTTAAGGCCATATATATTTAAATGAATTATAGGATGATATTCATACATGCAAGGTCATAGACCTTCCATCCAAATATCTCAACACTTAATCTTCTATCACTATCTGATACCAAATTCCTACTCAAACTAATCTAGAAGTACCTTAAATCTAAGAACATAAAACAAATATATGCAAGAGTCCACCAGAGAGGTCGAAAATAAAATCCCTAAGAGAGACCTAGATTTAGGTCCACAAAGATCCCAATGAGAGACCCCACATTAATTATGCCACATAAATTAAATGCATAAGTCAGTCAGATCAGGATTAATAAATTGGTAAGAAGATAACCAAATGATAAGAAAAACTCAGTCAGAACATAACTGAGAAACATAAACCAACTCGGTAAAAGAAACACCAAGTAGCCAACATTCACAGAGACTCATCTGTAAAGCAATATAGAACAATTAACTAAGTAACAATAGTTATCGAGCACTTCACCGAGCAGCCTCCAAACATACTAAAGAACAAAAGAAAACATTTTTTTTGGTTGAAAAAGATTGCCAAGAACCCAAGATTCTCTTGCATCAGAAACCTAGGGTTAAAATAAATGATTCCCTGAATCATGTATCAGGTCTGACCTAAAATGAATCCAACTTAGATTGAGAAATTGATGTAACTACAAGTCTTTCTCTGTACCCTATCTCTCTCTAGGGTATCATATAGGCCACTTATTTGAACTTTAGGGTTCTTTCCTAACCCTAATATCCCAAGGATTCTCTACACAATATCCTTCTCCTTTCAACTTGCAGACACCAATCAAGAAATCAAAACACACAACACCTAGCCCATTTGAGCTCTTCTTGCACCATCTTCACTAACTGATCCAACATGATCAAGAAAACTTCCACATGGAGAGGTAAGCTTATAGGATGTCAATTGGATCAAATCCAATGCCTACAAACACACTTTGCAATAGAACCCTAAATGAGTTCCAAGAAACATAGCAAATTTACCCAAAATAGGGCTATAAGCATTTAGACCTAATTAGGCACTTTTTCCCAAATAACTTGAAATTACCCTTACAAAGCTAGAAACCTAACCTTTGATTCTGAAACTCTTTACAGTGACCTAAAATATTTTATAGATCTTGTCCTTCCAAACTATCCGTAGAGTGGTTCCTACAAACAAGCCTAAATTCAAGGGCTTCAACACAAATAGAGCAGATTCATCATAATCTTTATTTTCACCATCAAGAATCTTTCACCAAAGCTTCCAATTGAATTTTGGACTCCTACACACATGTTTCCACCTCTACACAAGCTCTTATTGAAGCAATCAATGCTTTTAATCCCTCTTAACACCTCTGCAACTCTCTATGATCTCTAGCCATGCAACTCTAGCTCACCTAGGGAATCACATTAAAACTAGATCGATTGCCTTCTAGGGACCCTCCTTCACTATAAAATATGTACAAGGAGTCATCTTCCTAATTCAAAAGGCCCACAAAGATTCCATGGTGGAAAGAGAACTTATGACCCCATTTTGAGAAACTGCTTGGTTTAGACTAGTGCCAGTGCAGAATAGAAAACTTTTTATATAAACAAGGAAATATGCAAAAAAAAAATGATCAAATATAGAATCAATATTTTACACCCTCTAACTCATGCACCAACAAAAATGCAGAGTTCAATCCATTAAACACCAAAATGCAAACACATTGCTTAACTGTAATTGGTTTCTCACTAACAAAGTCTATACAGATAAATTGCAAGATTAGACAACCTAATACAAAGGTCACGAGAGGCCTTATATAGTTTACCATGACCCTATCTCAATGTTTTCAGATACTTAGAAACCCAAATTCTCAAAAAAGACATTATTGCAAGAAATGTTGTCAATGACAACATTGACAACTTTTACAACTTTTGTGATTCTTGCTTACAACTTGGTCAATAAACTCAAGAACTTAACCAATTGCATATATAGGCTAAGTAAACATCAAATAGGTCTCCTAAGCACTTCCTTGTCCAATTTGACCCCTAAATGCATAATTACCACTTTTGCCCCAACATGACAACATGTATACAAATGAGCAACTTTGGACATTGCTTGAAACAAAAGTCACTAAAGACCTAATAAGACCTCCTAAACTAACTCAACACATCCTAGGACCCATCTAGTCCCATTATTCAACTAGTGGTGTGGCTAATACCACTACAAGATAATAAAAAATTAGAATCCCTAGGTTACCATTTACCCCTACCTAAGTGCTCCTGTACCATACTTCCTCAAAAAGGAAATTCATGTCACTCCTGTGGAAAAGATGTCTTTAGATATGCCCACCTTCTTGAAATTTGTAGCTACAATCAATGATGCTTCTGATTCAAGACTATTCTTCCACTTGATGAGGTGCTCCATGTACACCTTGTGCCTTGTAGTCTTCTTGACTCTTGAATCTATAACCTTGTCTTCTTCTAGCTATGGCTTGGGAGGTAATGTAGTAGATTCCACATCACTACTGACCCGTTGACTTCTTAGACCTATCTCATCTATTGGCCCTTTGAATTTGATCAAGTCTTGGATGTGAAAAACATGAGATATTCTCAAATCTAAAGGTAAGTCTATTTTGTATGCATTAGCCCCATATTTGGCTATGATCTTGCAAGGTCCCACTCTCTTCATATGAAGTTTAATAAGCATACCTTTTTGCAATCTAGATTTTTTTAAATGAACCATCACATAATCACCTACCTCAAACTGAATATCTCTTCTCTTTTCATCCACTTTGGCCTTCAACTTTTGTGTACTATCTTGTATTTTCTTCTTAACTTGATCTTGGATCTCCTTCATGGTTTGAGTGAAGTCCTCAGCATGAATACTCATGTAATCCTTTCCTCCAAGATCCCTAATCTCACACACACCTCTTAGGTGCATCCCATAAACCACCTCAAATTGGATTCTTCCTGTTGTTCTGTTCTTTCTATCATTGTATTCATACTCTGCTTAGGGAATGACCACATCCTATGTTTGTCCATACTCTTTAGTTAGACACCTCAATAGGTTACCCAACACTCTATTGACCACCTCAGTTTGGCCATTTATCTGAGGATGCTAGGCTGAACCAAATGAGAGATTAGTACCCAATCTATTCCACAATGTTTTCCAAAAATGGCTCATGAATTTTACATCCCTATCTGATACAATACTTAGGGGCAACCCATGGATTCTCACAATCTTCTTAAACAACAAATATGCTATGTGGCTAGCATCATGAGTAGTCTTGAAGGGTATGAAATGACCCATTTCACTAAATATATCAACCACCACATAGATGCTATCATATCCTTATTTTGTCTTGGGTAGAACCACTATGAATTCAATTCTCACACACTCCCATGGCCTATTTGGGACTGGTAAAGGTTGGTATAAACCTACATTACTCATTCCTCCTTTGGCTTTCACGCACACTACGCAATTCTCGACATATCTAGTCACATCCCTTATCAACTTTGGCCAATGGTAAAACCTTTGTACTAGTTCCAAGTATTTATTCATAACAAAATGACCACTCAAGCTCCCATTATGTTTCTCTTGTATGAGGTTCTCTCTCATTCAACCCCTTGGCACATATAACTTATTACCCTTAAATAATAGTCCATTTTGCAAAGTAAAATCAGAAAAATTTCTATGGAAATGATTCTAAAAATCAGTACACACCTTGTAAGCTTCACCAAAGTCTTCATCTCTATGCCAATTCTATTCAAATGAACTTCTTGAACTTTCAACAATATTCTACTTAGTGCATCTGCAACCTTGTTTAATTGGCCCTTCTTGTGCTTAATTTTAAATGTGAATGCCTGTAGGTACTCCATCCATTATAGGTGTCTATTGCTTAGTTTCTCCTAAGTATTGATATAACTAAGGGCTTGGTTGTTAGTAAACACCACAATATCCTTAGGTAATACGTAATTCCTCCACTTCCTAAGGCACTAGACTAAGGCATACAATTACAAGTCATAAGAAGAGTATTTATTCTTGGCTTCATTAATTTTTTCACTAAAGAAGGCTACTAGCCTACCTTCTTGGCTTAACACACCTCCTATTGTCATCCCACTTGCATCACACTCAATTGTAAATAAATTTTCAAAACTAGGCAACTTTAGGATAGGTTTTGTGGCTACTTGCCTCTTCAACATTTCAAAGGCTTTCTTAGCTTCTAAGGTCCACCTAAAATTTGTTTTAGCCCACTCTTGATGGTATCTAACAATGGTGCACAAATACCACTAAAATTCGTAATAAATTTCCTGTAAAACTAGACTAACCCATGGAAACTTCTTACCTCAGTTTCTATGGTAGGTGGTGGCCAGTTTAGCATAGCTGCAACTTTGTTTTGATCCATCTTCAAGGACCCCTTGGAAACTAAAAATCCCAAGTATACAATTTCTTTCTTTAAGAGCTCACATCTCAAGATTGATAGCCATCTTCTCTTCATGTAACCTCTGCAATACAATCTCCACATGTTTGATATGTTCCTCTCTTGTTCTGCTAAAAATTAGTATAACATCAAGATATACAACTACAAACTTGCCTATGAATTCTTTGAGAAATTGATTCATGAGCCTCATGAATGTTCTCAGAGCATTTGTAAGGCCAAATGGCATCACAACTCACTCATACAACCCATCTATGGTTTTGAATGTCATTTTCCATTCATTTCCCTCTTTCTCCCTGATTTGGTGATAACCACTTTTCAAATAAAGCTTAGTGAAGTACATTTCCCCTCCAAGACAATCCATGAGATCCTCAATCCTAGGTATGGGGAACCTCTACCTTATTGTAATTTTTTTAATGGGCCTTGAGTCTGTGTAAAGTCTCCATTTTCATCCCTTCTTGGATGACAACACAACTGGGACTACACATAGGCTTATACTCTTTTTGATCAAGAATTGATAAAATATTTCTTGCACTTGCCTTGCCACTTCCAAGTTCTGATTAGGTGTAGGCTTATAAGATTCCTTATTAGGAAAAGATGCACCAGGGACAAATTCTATCAGATGTCTTATCACTCTGTTAGCTCTTTTTCTTGTAGCACAACCTTAAAATGACAGTATACTTATATACTTGAATGCAAACTCCTTTTTATGCAAGAGAAAGGCTAATTGATGAGGTATTTGATAATAATGGGGATACCTATTATCACCTCCTTTTTTGAGCTCCACAAACTCAGGAAGGTATTACCTATAACAAATTATTGATTCTGCAGTCAATATATTTAGTGGACTAGTTCATTCACTGGTTTATTACTTCTGACCTCACTGTAACAACTTATAAAATACCTTGGAGATTGCAATGATTAATTTAAAAATAGATTACTATAAGCCAGGTTATGGTCTTGATAACATAAACCAATGAGATAAGAATTTTTATCCTTCTTCCTTTTGATTTTACGAGGGGCAACCTAATGATTCTCTCTTCAAGGAATCCAAAAACTGAACTATACCCTAAGAATACAATCACTTGAATGGAATTTTTTTTTTTAGTGTATATGATTAAGTAATTTGAAAATATTAGATTGTGAATCAATTACTTAGCAAACATAAAACCAGTACCTAATCCCTAGGCTATGAGTCGATATCTTGTATAAATCCATAGTAAGGTGGTCAATAAAACATTTACAACAAAGATAGAATACCTTATATACTATCCTCTTCCTACAACTTTATCATCAAATCCTCAAACTAATTCTATGTTCCTTGGGGTTACTTGAAACAATTAAATCCTTCCTTGAAGGAACTTACAAGTAACTGAACAATCACCTTATGATCAGTGTGCTTAAATGCCTTATAGATAAACACACAAGAACTATAACAGAGATGTAAAGAGACAATTGAGATGTAGAAAAGAGATTGCAAAATATTTTATTGATGTATTAAAGCTTCAAATACATATAGATATACAAAATAGTACAAAGGTTCAGACACAATTTTAGTCTGCCTTGTAATTCTATTAAAACTTCCAACTCTCTCTTTTGAAAAGGTTACAATTACATACTTATATTCTCAAAAACATTTGAAGCCTGTTGCATCCTTCTGTTAAGGATTCCAGGAACTAAATTATGATATGATGGAGAAGTAGGCATATGCTTTAGTAAAAGAAGTAAAATATTTTAGACCATATTTGGTCTGTGCTAGGGTGCAAGTATATGTCCCTCACTCAGCAGTAAAGGATATTCTTACTCAGTCAGAAGTGACTGGTAAGAGATGTAAGTGGATAGAGAGAATTCAAGAATTTAATCTTGAAATCCACATTACAAATTTGATAAGAGGTTAGGGTTTGGCTAAACTCATGACAAAGGATAATTTGGATTTAGTACAAGTGAATGATATGGAGCCACATGATCAGATAGTTACTAGTATAGAAAGACAACCATTTTATGTTGATAATGTGTACTTTTTAAAGAATGCCAAGTGTCCTGATGCTATGTCTGACAATCAAAAGAGAAGCCTTAGATTGCTGGCCAAAAAATACACCTTAGCAAAGGAAATTTGTACTGGAAAGACATAAATGGTGTATTGTTGCTATGTTTAGATCAAAGCCAATATGAGAAAGTTTTAAGTGAGATGCATGTAGGGGAATGTGGAAGTCACTTTTTTGTCATGACCACTTCCCACAAAATTTTAAGGGGTGGATACGATTGGCCTTGTTTATTTAAAAATACATATGCATATGTCAAAAAAGGTGAGCCTTGTTAGAGGCTCTCAAATAAGCTCAAATTTTCAGCAGCCCTATTGTTAAACCCAGTAAGTGCTGAAGCCCCTTTTTCTATGAGGGGGATTGATTTTATTGGTGAGTTTCCAAAAAAAATCCAGTGGAGGACACAGTTGGATACTGGTAGCCACTGATTATTTTATGAAGTGGATTGAAGTTATTCCTACAAAGAAGGAAACAATTAAGGTAGTCACTAAATTTTTAATGGAAAATATTCTGACTAGATTTGGTGTACCTTCAAAGTTAATAATGGATAATTCAATGTGCTTTAGATCAGATGAGATAATATATTTCTATGAGAAGTATGGGATCATAATGTCATATTCATCCCCATATCACCCACAGGAAAATGGATAAGATGAATCTAGTAACAAAAGTATATTGAAGATATTGAAAAAGACTCTTGAAAAGAATAAGAGACCATGGCATACCAAACTAAGGTTAGCACTCCGGGCTGATAGACTAAAATTTAAAAAGGCAATAGGAAAATCTCCATTTGAATTGGTATATGGTTTACAGTAAAAAATGCCTATAAACAATCTGTTACCAGTATATCAATTCATGCAAGAAGAGCAGTTAGATGCTTCTGACAGCATGCGGGATAGAATGATTCAATTGACAGAGTTGGATGAAACAAGAATATATATCCATATAGAAAACATTAATTTACAATAGAAGATGAAATATATGTTTGAAAAGAGGGCTACTGATAGAAAATTCCAACCAGATGACCTAGTTCTTTAGTGGAATGTGAGAGTAGAAGATAAAGGAAATCATAACAAAATTGAGTCTTTATGGCTTGGGCCATTTGTTATTTCACAAAGCTTTGGAAAGGATTCCTATTTGCTAAAGAACATGAATGGAGAAGATTCTGAAACCCTTCTTCAACTAAAAAACAAAGTTTTATGCACAAGTAAGTGTGTAGTATATTGTATAAAGTTTCTTTTAGTTGTGTGTTTCCCTTCTGCTGTAGGTTAGTTAGCTTTGCCATCATTTTTTCAAGAGGTCTACAACCAGAGATTCTGAGATTATTTTCCATAAATTGTGTTTATCCATCTTCAGGTAGAGCCACTATTGGTTGTATTTCTTGTTTTTTTGTTTTCCCTAAAAAAAATTTATTTTCCCTGTCATTCCTATGCTCAGAGGGTCAAAAAATCATGTGCAAAATTACTTGTTTGCCTCTGAAAGTGTTATTTTTTCTCAAAACGTAGTTGAAAATGTCAAAACCCTAAACCCTTGAGTAATTTTTGTTTGAAATTGCAGAAAATCCCTAAAATTCTCAAAGCATGATCTATTTCCATGTTACTTTTTATGACTTAAGTCTGAGTTTATATGCATGTGTTTATATCTTGGTCGCAAGTCTCATATGAAAAAATGAATATTCCTTATGATCTAGAGACTTGGCAAAAACATTTAGTCACGTAGTCTCCTAATGAAACAAAATATGTTGAAATGGTTATGAGACCTAGCGCAGACCATTGATCTTAGATATGATATGATGGTAGTCGTGTTATCTCCTGATAAAAGCATAGTTAGTTATTTTATATGGCGACTTTGAGATTGCTCAGTCATGTTATCTCCTGATGAAACCCATGGTTATGAGTTAAGTTCAAGTGTTTAAGTTTTAGTGTTTTCACCAAGTCTCATGATCAGAAGTGAGTTAAGTGAAAGAACTGGAGATTTAGTGACAACTGTTGATCAGAGATTTAATCTAATGGCAGTTGGGAAGTCTCCTAATTGTAACTATGGTTTAGAAATTATCATGTGACATGGAGATTCAATGGTCGCTAAGTCTTTGGATAAACCAAGGATTAGATGTCAGATTAGATAATAGTGTTGTCACATAGTCACACAAAGAAAGATGAGTTAAGTCAAAAATCAAGAGATCAACTGACAACCATTCGATGAAGGTAAGATCTGATGGTAGTTGTGTAGTCATGATACAAAGTTGAAAAGTTAAGTAGGATCAAGCGATCAAGAGACAAGAGGAAAATGTAAGACATACGTCCATTTGTTGCTAAGTGTCATGAAAGATTAGGGTTTGTAATAAAGAATACAAGACTTAGTGAAAACTATCAGATACAGATGAAAGAGAGATCAACGGTGGTCGCGTTGTCTCCAGGTGTAAATTATAAAAATAAAATAATCACATGATTAAGAGACTAATGTGTTTAGTCACGAGGTTCACAGATGAAACATGAGTTAGGGAAATTGTCTGGTGACATAGAGAAACCACAGTCGCCAAGTCTCCAGATGTGACTTAAGGTAAAGAATAGTTAAGAAATGCTCTAGTCACGATGTCTCCATAAAACCAATGGTTAAGTTAAAAATTCAAGCGATTTGGAGATAACCATTGATCTAATGATTGATCCTATGGAAGTCGCTAAGTCTCTTGAAGAAATTACAGTTGGAAAAAACATCAAGCGACAAGGAGGTCATTTAGTCGCTGGGTTTCTAGAAGTTAACCAGAGTTTAATAAAGACTTTTCTACAGCACCATCATGGAAAGTTGCTGACCAATCAGAGTATAGAGATTTTGACAGATGGTAAAGCAGTCGTAATATGATTTAATGTAGTCAATTAGATCAGATTTTGATCTCTTTTTGAATTTTATAAGGTTTTATATGCAAATGCACTCATCAGAAATTGATTGCCTAACAGTTTGAATGCCACAGCTAGAACCAAAAATTGATATCACAGTGCGTGAAACTAATGGCAGAAATGACTGGATTGTAATTTTACCAACTTGAAGAGACATTTGCATTGAATTCTCAATTATAAATAATCCTATCCATTTTTATTTCATTTTTACCAGCCTCCAATTTCTCAGAGCGAAGAGTTCATAGAGATTTTAGTGTTTTCAGAGAAAAGTTGAATCTCCAACAATAAGTGATTCAGAAAGGTGACTTCCTGATTTAGAATTCAATAAAGATTGTAATTTATAGTGTTCTCAAAGTTCAAAATTGCATATTTTAGAGAAATTCACAGTTGGTGGTGAGCATTTTTGGGAAGTTTTGTTTCAATATTGGTGATAAGGGTTGAGAATAGAGTAGAAATGAAAGATGAGCCAAGCACAGAGTATGGAATCCACTAGTGGAAGAAGTGATGATGTCAATGATGAGTCAAAGGGAAAGATGAATTATTCTAATGAGTTTCTCACTTTGCTTCCAGGCTCAAGCCAGAATAGAAAGGTTAGTGTTGAAGTATTAATTGATGATATGTCTTATATTAGAGATGCAAAAACACCGGGGTCATCAGGTTATTCACTATTTAATTATTTCTTTAATAATAGTGATGAACCCATACCTATCTCAAACCCTTGGACCTATGGATTAGACAGGTTGGTTGTTCTTGACATCTTTGTTGATGTCGATTTCCTTTTAGAATTGGCTAGTAGATATGATCCCCTGACCGAAACCATTAAGAGGGATGATGGAAATCCCCTACTCACCTTGGATTGGAATACTTTCATGAAGGCATTTAATGTATACTACCCCATGGCTACTAAAATAAATCTAAAGAGCCTAGAGAATAGATACACTAGATAATCTGGCATTGCTGCTAAGTTGATCAAGGATCATCATGTCCCTAAGAAAATGAAAACCTATATAGCCCCAAGAAAATGAAAACCTATATAGCCCCCATGCCAAGAGCAACCCCATATTTCTACAAAGATCTTAATTTCTACATCAAATACATATCATATGCACTATGTAGAGTTCTTGGAAAGGATGCTGGAGCAGAAAAGATTACTTCAGATATTTTGATGATGGTGTTGGATATGTAGAGCCTCCATAACACTTCTAATTATGTTTACATCTAGTATATCATAGAAAAAATGCATCAAGGGTTTGTAGACATGCATAGTAAGAAGGATCATCCAAGATTTATGCATTTGATCCTATACTACAATTTCCTAGTTATGAATTGTCAGTGTCTATAGCCACAAAGGTTTCACCATAACAAGCCTAACCCTGTTCAGTTTTGGTTTAGAGTATGGAATAATACATCTAGAGAGCAAGAGTTTTGTGCTTTTGAAAATTGGATAATCTATCCACTTCTTAAGTGCCTAGGTGTTGATAAAACTAGGTTTCCTATTAAGGTAATACCATTATTGAGGCCATGCCAATATCTTGATAAATGGCTAGGAGACCATAATTAGGGTGATTTCTATTATGAGAATAATTTAACAATAATGAGGGTCTATGGTTTCTCCCCCCCTCCACACATATTTCCATTCCATGTGCCACCAAGGATATCTACAATGGAGTTCATCAGGCAGCTCATTCTGACAGACAAGGAACACCTAGCATCACACAGGAAGGGTACATTTACCCCTAGGCAATTAAAGATTTACAATTTCACTATTGGAAAAGAAGCTTTGGACCTTGTAAATGCCTGGATGAATCATTACAAGATGAATGTTTCCCTGCACAAATATTTTGATACATAGGGTTTCATCCTTAGTGCTAAGAAGTTGTTAACACCAACCATCCCCTACACAAAAGAACATGAAGAGTGCATGGAGGAGGATTTAATTTGAAATATTCTGGAGGATGAGGAGGTGGACAAAAGAGAAATTAAGTTTAATGAACTTATGGACATGGAGAGGTGGGTGAAAAGAAAAATAATGAAGTTTGGAGGTTTCTACCCTGATATGCCTTATTTGAAAAGGCTAGATGTTATGATTGAATCTCATACTCACCTATGCAATCAATTAGAAGATGGATTTGTTGGAGATTTGATTCTAAATAGTTGATTGATTGTATGTTTTTCATTGATGACAACATATAATACACAGTAGTACTTCTATATGTACTTATCCACATGATGACATGAAGACTTATGTGGATAGATACATGTTGTTGACCTATTTATTATGCTATGTTCATACATGTAGACCTAGATATGATGTTTTAGTAAAGATATGTAATTCTATTATTGACAGTTACAGTTCTGGAGCAATAACGGTTTAAGGTGGACGTATGTAATGTGTTTATTGAGTTTCACCTATCTTTGAGATATGCGTGTGTATATTCATGATGAGTTATGAGTTGTTGATATTAATCTAAAGTCGCCAAACATGTTTCAAGAAGATTGCAAAGTTATGGTCAATTTGGTGAAGCCAACTTAGTGAAGCAATGCGTCTATTCAGTTAGTACTTGTGTGGTTGTAATTATGCTTGTGCATTTAGTAGAGCCAACAAGGATGTTATGAAGAGTTGTCTAACAGGTCCCATGATCTCATACTTGGTGTATGCACTTATAGAAGGTCATTTGTGATAAGAAGAGTTGCGAAAGCCAGAGATAAGAAAAGTAGAGCAGAGTGTTAAAGCAGTAGAGCTATATTTATCATATGTTGATAATATAGATATTGAAGTTGAAGCTTTTAGAATACAGATAAGATTGTTGTAGTGCTTTACAAGAGGTTAAAGCATTGGCGCACAAAAGGAGCTGATCAGACAAGTAGTAGTTCATCTTGTTGATACACTATGTATCAAATATCTAGAAGGTTGTAGCCTTCACCACTTGGACAGTGAGTCCTTGGATAGTGAGTCCACCACCCCTAATAGGGTTATTGTAAAAGACTCCTAACTGGGTGAGACCCGTAACCAGGTCACTATACTACTGCATTGTAATGAATAACTCCTAATAGGGTTGAAAGATCTTTTAACAGGGATTACTATAAATAGTATAGTTCTTTGTAGGTACTAATTCCCACTAGGGTTTTTACCATTTGGTTTCCCCATAACCAAATTGATGTGTTGTTTAATGTGTTATCTGAATGTGCATTTAATTTATATCAATCTAGATTAATAAGTACAAAAGATTTAAGTTGTTGATAATTGATTCACCCCCCCCCCTCTCAATTATCCCTGAAGTATTCTAACAATTGGTATCAAAGCCAAGTGCCTTGGAGAGAAAGCCTAACAACTTAAGGTAGATCAAATGGCATACTTCAGAAAAGAGAGTCCTAAGTTTGATGGAGAGAACTATCTAGATTGGAAGAACAAAATGATAACACATCTACAATGTGTTGGCTTTGAGATCTT
>MU223823.1:4812385-4837358 GCA_018584345.1 Thuja plicata | reverse complement strand
TTGGACAAGCAAGAAGCAAAACTGTATTTCTCAGTCAACGGCAGAGGCAGAATATGTTGCAGCAGCACTGAATTGTACAACAATTGTTTGGATCAAGCAGATGGTTAAAGACTTTGGTATTCAGGTTTACTATCCTATTGTTATTCATTATGACAATACTAGTACTATTAACATGTCTAAGAACCTTGTGATGCATGCAAAGACAAAACACATAGAGATCAAGTACCATTTTTTGAGAGAAAAAGTTGTAGACAAGGAAGTGAAATTGGACTATGTAAGCACAAAAGATTAGTTGGCAGACATTTTCATGAAGCCTTTATCAAAGGATACTTTTGAGTATCTAAGGGAGAATTTGGGAGTAATTCCCTCTCCTAAGTATGATTAGAGAAAGCATCAAGTACATCAGTCATGTGTGACTGATGAATGGTTGAATACTCTACTTTTGGAGTAGTACCTATGCATAATGGTTTATGGCACCCTTTTCCATTGATGTCAATGGGGGAGTATGTACTAAAAATAAGGAACACAAACAAAGAGCTAAACAAGGAACACATACAAGGAGCTTATACTCTGGGGGAGTATACATATAAAACACAGTCTATGTAACTGTATCAGTGTAGATGAATCTTTGATGAGGATATTGAGAATATTGTAAAAGAAAGAAGACACCATGAACAAAAGTTGTTTTTATCATATGTTTCCATCAATGCCAAAGGGGGAGATTGTTGGAGAATTGATGCTCAACAGTTGATTGATTGTATGTTTGTCATTGATGACAACATATAATACACAATAGTACTTCTGTATGTACTTACCCACATGATGACATGGAGACTTGAATGAACCAATACATGTTGTTGACATGTTTATTATGCTATGTTCATACACGCAGACCCAGATATAATGTTTTAGTAAAGATATGTAATTTTGTTATTGACAGTTATAGTTTTGAAGGAATAACGGTTTAAGGCTGACATATGTAATATGTTTATTGAGTTGCACCTATCTTCAGGATATGCATGTGTATATTCATGATGAGTTATGAGTTGTTGATATTAATCTAAAGGCACCAAATGTGTTTCAAGTATATTACAAAGTTATGATCAAGTTGGTTAAGCCGACTTAGTGAAGTGATGTGTCTATTCAGTTAGTACTTGCATGGTTGTAATTATGCTTGTGCGCTTAGTAGAGCTGACAAGGATGTTATGAAGAGTTGTCTAACAGGTCCCATGATCTCATACTTGGTGTATGTACTTATAGAAGGTCATTTGTGATAAGAAGAGTTCCGAAAGCTAGAGATAAGAAAAGCAGAGCATAGTGTTAAAGTAGTAGAGCTATATTTATCATATGTTGATAATATAGATATTGAATTTGAAGCTTTTATAATATAGATAAGATTGTTGTAGTGCTTTAAAAGAGGTTAAATCATTGGTGCACAAAAGGAACTGATCAGACAAGTAGTGTCACAAGCAGCAGTTCATCTTGTTGATACAGTGTGTATCAAATATCCAGAAGGTTGTAGCCTTCACCACTTGGACAGTGAGTCCTTGGATAGTGAGTCCACCACCCATAACATGGTTATTGTAAAAGACTCCTAACAGGGTCAGACCCTTAACTGGGTCACTATACTACTGCATTGTAATGAACAACTCCTAACAGGGTTGAAAGATCTTTTAACAGGGATTACTATAAACAGTATATTTCTTTGTGGGTACTAATTCCCACCAGGTTTTTACCATTTGGTTTCCCCATAACCAAATTGATGTTTTGTGTAGTGTGTTATCTGAATGTGCATTTAATTTATATCAATCTGGATTAATAAGTACAAAATATTTAAGTTGCTGATAATTGATTCACCCCCCCTCTCAGTTATCCCTGGAGTATTCTAACAACATTAGTGGTTCCAGAGAAAGGCCATAGGGAGCACTCAGAGTCAAAATATGATAGTGATGAGGGCTATCCTTCACCTATTGCTTATCCTGATTATCAAGCAGTTGCAGTGGAGCAGGCAGTTGAGGGTGAGGATATCATTGACCTAATAGAGGTCCTAGAGAAGGAAGTAACAAATGAGCCCCCACCCAAGAGACAAAAAATAGAAATAGGGGAACCTTCTAGGAAAAATAAGACAGATAGAATTGGAGCTTTGATATTTAGAGATAGGCCCTATGATCATTTATTGAGAAAATAGATTAGGGCAGGGAAAAAACTACAAAAAGATACAGAAGAAGAGAAAGAAATTCCTCTTAGGTCATGTATAGATGAGAGGTTGATGCATCAAGAGGAATTCCTCAAGGATGATAAATTCATTAAGACAAGAGAATTCAAGGATTTCCTCATATGGAACAAGAAACAACAAGTTGGAAAACACTTGCAATTGGAAGGTGGTGATCCAGTCACTCAAGAGGCCCTACAAACATTGCAGGGTTATGATCCTAAATCTGAGGAAATCACACCAGAAAAAGCAAGAAAAATGGTCAAGGAAAGTGGGATATTATTTGTGGAAGGCTGGGATTTGTCTTCAAGTTTTATAATAGACCAAATAAGAAGGAAACCTGATGTCAATTTGTCATCAGAGAATCGGGTGGGAGATATGATCAGAGGGTTTGGGTATAACCCAAAATCTCAGGCACTTGCAATGTGGAGCTTAGCTCCTAAAGATCAAAAGCCATCTATTTTAAATATTCAATAGAAGATAGAAGGAAATAAGATCATATGGAAACTACAAAATATAGGGGATCTAGAAATATCCCAAGTGATGACTCACTTCGCTCAGCTCAATGAGGCAAAAATAGCACAACTATCAGAAAAGTTGCAGAAACTCACTAGTGATACTAGTGATATTATTAAAGATAGGGAGTTAGCACTGATAAAGATCAAAGAATGGGATAAACTCATAGATGAGCTTACCAAATAGTTACTAGAAATAAAAGAGCCTACCCCTATTGAGTCTAAAGAGGTAAAGCATCTAGAGATCCAAATAGAGGATATAGGGGAGATACCTACTGGAATAGAGCTAGGAGTCACAGAGCATAATAATGTTATTTTGGAGGCATTGAATTCAATTTTGCAGCATAGAATTGACACCATCAAAAGAAAAATTGATATGGTATATGGGGCATATGGCAGGTTGGTAGGCCTACAAGAAGAGGTTGCTAAGTTTTTGACAATTTTGAATCCTTACTATTCAACCTGGTCTTGTAGGACATCACTTTTTGAGAGGTTAGAATTAGTGCAACCATTAAGGTCAGATTTGCCAGAGATAGTAACTATGGTTGGTAAAGAGATATAGAAGATTAGGGCCGCCTTGTCCTTTTTCAAAGGAAAAGAAAATGAGATTGAGGTGAGGTTAAAATGTTTGGGGTGAGTTATAATAGGTTTATACCCCCCATTAGAACTGAGGATGATCAGATCAAGCCATTAGGGCTATGAGGATCAGAATTTGATAATGTGCTTCCCAATGAAGATATTTATTTATCTGATCAAGGAGAATTAGATATGGAGAGGTACAATAAACTTATGGATGAGGCAATAAAGGTAGAAACAGACTTCAATAAGTTCATCACAAATGTTAAAAGCATAATAGATGCTAGGTGGGAAAGGCAGAAGGCTCAATTGGAAAGTATTCATAATTTTGAGTCTTAAGGATTCCAAGAAGATTTGAGAATACAAGTATGTAATTGTAACCTTTTTGTAAAGAGAGAGAGTTGGAATTTTTAATAGAATTACAAGGCAAACTAAAATTGTGTCTGAACCTTTGTACTATTTTGTCTATCTATATGTATTTGAAGCTTTAAGACATCAAAAAAATATTTTGCAATCTCTTTTTGGCATCTAAATTGTGTCTTTACATTTCTTTTATAGGTCTTGTGTGTTTATCTGTAAGGCATTTAAGCACACTAATCATAAGGTGATTGTGTAGTTACTTGTAAGTTCCTTCAAGGAAGGATTAAATTGTTTCAAGTAACCCCAGGGAACATAGCATTAGTTTGAGGATTTAATGATGTTGTAAGAAGAGGATAGTATATAAGGTATTCTATCTTTTTTGCAAGTGTTTTATTGATCACCTTACTGTGGATTTATACAAGATATTGCCTCATAGCCCAAGGATTAGGCACTGGTTTTATGTTTTCTAAGTAATTAATTCACAATCCAATATTTTCAAATTACTTAATCTTATACACTACAAAACAAACAATTCCATTCAAGTGATTGTATTCTTAGGGTACAGTTTAGTTTGTTGATTCCTTGAAGAGAGGATCATTAGGTTTCCCCTCCTAAAATCAAAAGGAAGAAGGATGAAAATCCTTATCTCATTGGTTTATGTTATCAAGACCATAGCCTGGCTTATAGTACTCTATTTTAAATTAATCATTAAAATCTCCAAGGTATTTTATAAGTTGTTCCAGTGAGGTCAGAAGTAATAAACTAGTGAATGAACTAGTCCACTAAATATATTGACTGAAGAATCAATAATCTGTTATAGGTAATACCTGCCTGAGTCTGTGGAGCTCAAAAAAGAAGGAGGTGATAATAGGTATCCCCAGTATTATCAAAATACCCCATCAATTAACCTTTCTCTTGCATAAAAAGGAGTTTTCATTCAAGTATATAAGTATACTATCATTTTAAAGTTGTGATGCAAGAAAAAATGCTAACACACTCTTCTAGGAGGTAAGGTTGCAGGAGTTCCATCACTTACTATATCTTTGTAATTCACAAGAAATTTGTGAATATTTTATGGTAAGGGTTCCTTGATAAGATTCTTTCCTTGACAAGATTCTCTTCTTCTTTGGGCTTTATAAAAATAGCATGCCCTTCATTATCTTCATCCTTAAGATCTTTCAAAAAATCCTTTCCACTACACAAAAAAATTCTAGGAGTCTTTGGCTGTGGCTCATCCTCTTCCAACAGAGACTGAATCTTGAAAGTTCTACCTCCTTTATTAAATGTTATGGAATTATCTTTCCCATCATACACTACTCCATTTTCATATTTCCAAGGCCTTCCTAACATCAAATGAAAAGCATCCACTAGTAAGACGTCACAAAGCAACTTGTCCTTATAGCCCACTATTGAAAACTCAACCCATGTTTGTTCATTCACCAATACACTTGTGCCTTTATTTATCCATGTCACCTTGTATGGATTTACATGGGGTACTTTGGTTATCTTGAGTTTATCTATTTTCTCCTTTGATATGATGTTATCTATGGAACCAGAATCCACAATCACCTTACAAACTTTGCCAAGGATCTTGCATCTTATCCTAAACAAATCCCTCCTATGTTTGGGCTCATCTTTTACTAGTTTCCTTATCAACACCCTCCTAAACACTAGATTTTCACCCATCTCTGAGTCTAGAAGATCAATATCATGTGCTTTGACACTTGAAGTGTCCTCATGAGCATAGGCCACTCTTTTGTCATGGTTTGATGTAGTAGGTTTCTCAAGGCATCTATATGCTGGGTGGCCAAATTGAAAATAGTTGTAACACTCCATACTTTCAAAGTATGAGTTACTTCTACCTGACCCTCTTCCTCTACTAGGGCCTCCTTGATTACTCCTACCTCTGGTATAACCCTCTCTTGGAGTAGATTCATTGCTATGCTTAGTCAATTTGGTTTCATCTTGGTTTCTTTGATCACTGCCTCTATCTTGATAACCTCCTCTTTGACCCTATTGGTCTCTTCCTCTACCTCTATTTTTGAAGTTAGAGTCACTTTTATTTCTATTATGTTCCTCCACCCTTAGAGCTAGTTGATGACAACTCTGAACTGTGGTTTATGTCCATAGACAAATATCTTCTTGGATGTTCCCTTTCAATCCACCCAAGTACCCTTCTACCTTGATTGACTCTTCTTCTTGTTTCTTTGACCTCAGACATAATCTCTAAATCTCCTCTGTATAAGAGGCCACATCCATGTCTTTTTTTTTTCATATTTTTCCTTTCCCTATGGAGTTGAATCTCATAGTGCTCTGGCAGATAGTTTCTTTTAGCTTGGTCACCATGGCATTCCAATTTTCTATAGGATGCTTGCCCATTCTAATCCTCTCATATTGAAGATACTTCTACCATGTTAGTGCTGACCCTCTGAGTCTTTACTTGGCCACCTTGAGATTTTGTGCCTTTTTCACCCCTTCACATTTGAAATGGTTCTCCATTCCTTCAATCCAATCCATCAGTGCTTCAATGTCCATCTTCCAAATAAACAGTGGTATTCCCTCCAATGCCTTCCCTCTTAGGGATTTTATGGCTTTGAGGAAGTGTTCTTCATTCAAGACAGGGTTTGGTTTAGGGATAATGTCTTCCCTAGCAGTCTTTTTACCCCTATTACTACTTTCATCTTGTTTTGTTTCTAGTTGTATTAGGAACTTATCCTATCCTTATCTTTATTCCTTCTAAGGCCTCTTCAATGAGTCTGTTCTTCTCCTTTTTCTCATCCACTTCTTTAGCTAGCTCTGCATTAGTCACCATGCTTTACTTTCCCACTTATTCACCAGTAGCTATAGACATACACTATTTTCCCAAGTCTTTCTATGTACCCTATCTCCCTCTAGGGTATCCTATAGGCCACTTATTTGACCTATCAGGGTTCTTTCCTAACCCTAGTCTCCCAAGGATTCTCTAAAAAAGATCCTTCTCCTTTCAACTTGCAGACACCAATCAAGAAATCAAAACACACAACACCTAACCCATTTGAGCTCTTCTTGCACCATCTTCACTAACTGATCCAACATGATCAAGAACACTTCCACATGGAGAGGTAGGCTTATAGGATGTCAATTGGATCCAATTTAATTCCTACAAACACACTTTGCAATTGAACCCTAAACGAGTTCCAAGAAACATAGAAAATTCACCCAAAATAGGGCTACAAGCAATTAGGCACTTTTTCCAAAATAAATGGAAATAACCCTTAACAAGATGGAAAACTAACCTTTGATTCTAAAACCCTTTATAAAGAACTAAAATTAATTTCTAGGTCTTGTCCTTCCAAACTGTGCGTACAGTGGTTCCTACAAATAAGCCTAAATATAAGGGCTTCAATAGAAACAGAGGAGGGTCATCAGAATATTTTTTTCACCATCAAGAATCTTTCACCAAATCTTCCCATTGAATTTGGGACTCCTAAACACATGTTTACACCTCTCCACAAGCTTTGATTGAAGCAATCAATGTTTTCAATCCCCCTTAACACCTCTACAACTCTCTGTGATCCCTAGCCATGTAACTCTGGCTCAGCTAGGGAATCACATTAAAAAGAGCTTGATTGACTTCCAAGGCCCCTCTTTCACTATACAATATGTAAAAGGATTCATCTTCCTAATTCCAAAGGCCCGCAAAGATTCCACAGTGGAAAGAGAACTTATGACCCCATCTTGAGAAACTGCCTGGTTTAGACCAGTGCCAGTGTAGAATAAAATTTTTTTTACATAAACAAGGAAATATGCACAAAAAAAAACCAATCACATTTAGAATCAAGATTTTACACCCTCTAATTCATGCACCAATGAAAATGCAGATTTCAATCCATTAAACACCAAAATGCAAAGAAATTTCTTAATTGTAACTAGTTTCTTAGTAACACAGTCCTTACAGATAAATTACAAGATTGACCAACCTGATAAAATTTTTGAGGAAGGCCTTATATAGTTGACCATGACCCTATCTTTACGGTTTTAGATAGTTAGAAACCCAAATTCTTGAAAAGAAATCATTGAAAGAAATGTTGTCAATGTTGTCAATGGCAACATTGACAACTTTTACAACTTTTGTGATTCTTGCTTACAACTTGGTCAATCAACTCAAGAACTTAACCAATTGCATATCTAGGCTAAGTAAAAATCAAATAGGTCTCTTAAACACTTCCTTGTCCAATTTGACCCGTAAATGAAAAATTACCTCTTTTTCCCCAACATGGCAACATGTATACAAATGAGCAACTTTGGACATTGCTTGAAAATAAAGTCACTATAGACCTAATAAGACCTCCGAAGATAACTAAAAACTTCCTAGGACCCATCTAGTCCCATTATTCAACTAGTGGTGTGGCTAAGACCACTACAAGCCAAAAAAAAATTAGAAGCCCTAGGTTACCATTTAGCCCTACCTAGGTGCCCCTGGACCAGAAATCTAAGATTAGTCAATCAGTTTGTTCTTTCACTTTATTAGATAATCCATGTATTCATTTCCTCTTGTACTTCTAGCAACTCTCTATTTAAAAATCTATTCAACTTCCTCTATCAATTTCTTAGGATAATCACATGGTATTGTCACTTCTTCATCAGGTTCCTGATATTCATACAAGTCTAAAATATTGAATATAGGTGATATATCCATGTCATTAGGTAATTCCACTTCATAAGCATTTCCAATGTCAAATCTTCTTTGTATTTTGCAATGACCAAATTTATTCATTTTCAATTTTCCATATGTTCCAATAGGAAATCTTCCTTTATTGAAATGAACCATAACTGCATCACCAACTTCAAAAGTTGTATGTCTCCTTGGTCTATCTGCACTATTCTTATATTTATGATTACTTTTTTCCAACTTCTATGTTACATTCTTATGCAATGTCTTCATGAACTCAGAAAATTATTCTACTTCAACACTCCTTTTCTCTTCTCTAGCAATGTCTCTCAAGTCTGATATACCTCTCAGTTGTGTTCTATGAACAATCTCAAAAGGTTTCTTTCCAGTACTTCTATTCACTAAATTGTTGTATGAAAAATCTGATTGTGCCAACATCAAATCCCAATTACTCAGTGTGTCTCCAACTAAACATCTCAACAAGTTACCCAAAATTTGGTTTACAACCTCTATTTTTTAATTAGTCTGTGGATGAAATGTATAACTATACTTCAACTTAGTGTCCAACTTCTTCCAAAGTGTTTTCCAAAAATAGCTACAAACTTGTTGTCTTAGTCAAAGATAATACTCTTTGGTAATCCATGCTATTTGACAATATCCTTAAAGAAAATATCTTCTATATGTACTGCATCTAATGTTTTCTTACATGGTATGAAATGTGTCATCTTAGAAAATCTATCCACAGCAACAAATATGGAATCATTACATCTTATTGTCTCTGGTAAGCTAAGGACAAAATCCTTGCTAATATCACTCCAAGGTTTCTCATGAACAGTAATCGGTGTATACAAACTATTATTCTAACTTACTCCTTTTTCAACTTGACAAACTCCATAGCTTTTCATAAATTTTTGAACATCCTTATATAACTGAGGCCAAAAATACCTTTCCTTAAGAAAACTCAATGTTTTATCAATACCAAAATGTCCAGCCAAACCACTACTATGTTTTTCCTTTATCAAATTAGTTCTCATTGATCCTCTCGGTATGCACAACTAAATACCTTTGAACAACATATCTTCCTGAATGAGACATTCTTCATACTTACCTGATTGATTTGGAATAGGTGCTCTGCACACTCTCCACTGCTCAGAAAAATCAGGATCACTGTCATATAAATTCTTCATATCATCAAAACTAAGAACTTCAATTCTTATTTAAGCCAAAAAAGATATTCTACTCAATTCATCAATAAATCGAATATAAACTCCACTCTTATGCTTAATCATAAATGTGAAAATCTACAAATACTCTACCCATTTCATATGTCTCTGATTCAACTTATTTTGACTATCCAAATATTGTAAAGCCTTATGATCAATATACAATACAAATTCACCTAGCATCAAATAATGTCTCCATTTCTTCATAGCTTGAACAATAGCATAGAATTCTTACCATAGACAAAATATTTCCATTTAGCATCATTAAAACTTTCACTAAATAAAGCAATATGCTTACCTTCTTGAGTCAACATAGCTCCTATTGCACTTCCACTTGCCTCACAATCAACTTGAAATACCTTATTGAAATCAGGTAAGGCTAACACAGATAATTCAACAACCTTCAACTCCAAAGTCTCAAAACTCTTATCAACTCCATGTGTCCATTTGAATTCTCTTTTATCTCCCATCATTGTCTCATTCATAGCATTACAAATAGAACTGAAATTTTGGATAAAATTCCTGTAAAAACTTTCCAATCCATGAAATGATCTTACCTCACTAACATTCTTAGGTGTAGGACAACTAAGTATAGCTTCAACCTTCTCAGGATCCATCTTTAGACCATCAACTAAAATAAAAAAAAACCTAAATACACAAGTTCTTCTTTCATGAAGGAACACTTTTGTAGATTTATCAGTAACTTTTCCTCTTCCAATCTCTATAATACTTGTCTTATATGCATCAAATGCTCTTTCCTATTCTTACTGAATATCATAACATCATTGAAGTATACAATCACACATTTATTCAATAATTTCTTCAAAACTTCATTCATTAACCTCATAAATGTACTCGGTGCATTAGTTAAACCAAAAGGCATAACCAACCACTCATACAAACCTTCTTTCATCTTGAAAGAAGTCTTCCACTCATCACCTTCTCTAATTCTAATATGATGATATCCATTCTTCAAATCAATTTTGGTAAAACACCTTTCTCCACTCAAACAATCTATTATATCATCCATCCACGGTATAGGAAACCTAAAATTAACTATGATCTTATTGATTTCTCTTGAATCAATGCACATTCTCCATTCTCTATTCTTCTTAGGTTCCAATACAGCTGGTACTAGACATGGACTCAAACTTTCTCTAATCAAACCCTTGTTTAACAACTCATGAACTTGTCGGTTAAGCTCTTCATTCTCAGTCAGTGTTAACCGATGTGGCTCCTTGTTCGGTAAACTAGCTCCAGGAATTAGATACATACAATGACTAATATCTCCCATTGGTGGAAAACCATCGGGTATATTATCTGAAATGATCTCCTTATACTCAGGGAGCAATTTCTAAACTTCTACTAGAATTTCATCTTCTGTATTCTTACTTAGTTTGTTAGGAATCAATGCATAAACAATATCATCTCTTTTCAAATCCTTATCAAATTGTCTACCTTCCATTAAACAAACTTTCACAGATGTACATATCTCACCAACATATTCTTCAACCAAACATAAGAATATTTTCTTCTTACAATAAACCTAAATAGTATATCTATTCAATATTCAATCATGTATAGCATGTATATCATACTACCAAGTTCTACCCATAAAAATATGACAACAATCCATTGGCATAATATCACACAAAACCTTATCATAATACTTTCCAATTTTTAGATTCACAAAAAAATAATCACTCACCATTAATGTATGCTCATCCTTGATCCATGAAATCTCATAGGGATTTGGATGCTTCATCCTTTCCAACTGCAACTTTGTGACCATCTCCTCAGATGTCAGATTCTCTAAGATTCCACTATCAACAATTAACTTCCAAAATTTGTCTGCAACTCTACATCTGGTATTGAGAAAACTTTTCCTGACGGGATCTTGCTTATCTTTCTCACTCCATAGTATCCTTCTAATCATGAGATTCCCTTCCTTCTCAGGTTTAGTCGGTGACTCCTCTTGTATCAAAGTATTTCTACTACTACTGACTTTCTTTCTTGCATGTGTACACTCAAAATATCAATGTCCTTCTTCACCACAATTGTAACAAGTTCCTTGGAACCCTCTTCTACTATAACCACATTGGGAGTAATTTCCTCTTCCTCAGTATGAACTTCCATCTTTCCATTTGGTCTTTCCTTTATCTTGATGTGTTTCTGAAATTGACTTGTCTGGTTTAGATCTGCTATTTTCATCATAAGATCTAACTCTTCCTCTAGGGAATCTACCACCTCTGCCTCTTTGTCTTTCTTCATATCTCTTGTTCAATTTCTCCTCATCTGTTAGGGAAAACTGATATGCCTCTTCATTTCTTTCCATTTTGACAAAGCTAATCTCATCTTGTATAGAACTTCTTAATCCATTTAGACATCTTGTTATTCTTTCAACTTCATATTTAACATGTCCAGATCTGATATGTCCAATCTGTAGAATTCTTCAGTATAGTATTTTACTGAGCTATCTTTCTACTTCAAAATTTGCATTCTCCTAATCAGGTTGATCTAGTAATCACAAGGTATAAACTTTCCTTTCTATTTTTTTATCATCTTATCCCATACCTTGATCTTATCTTTACCTTTCTTCTTTTGATCTAATTGCAGATGCTCCCACCATAAGGACGCATGACATGTCAACTTTGTGCTTGCAATCTTTACCTTCTTTTTTTCTGATAAATTTTCATACTCAAATTACTTCTCCATTTTAGTTATCCAGTCTATCAATTCATTAGAATCCAACTTTCCACTAGACTTAGAAGGATTAAACTCAGGTGTGGATTTCAAACTTGTCAAAGCTCGTATGAATCTCTCTTCTTCCTAATCCATAATAGGTGTAGGTACAGCTTTTCCTTGCACTTCCTCCAATTCATCATCACTAACATCTTCAAGATGTCTTCCTCTATGTTGGGCTATCTTAATAGCTTCCAATCTAGAAGCCATTTGTCTTAGCATATCAGCTAGACTTGGATCTGCATTTCCTCTCCCATGAACCATCTTGAAACCCTTTGCAATTGTAGGTCAGATCGCAACCTACCACACCACAAAAATATCAACCAACTAGGGTTAGGGCTTGCAAGAAGGGACTTAGATATAACCTTCATTCTGATACCACCTGATGCAAGGAGGTATCGTACTCAGGGCTAAAGGCACTCACAAATACCAAACCAACTTGTAGATATACAACAAAGAAGCAACCACACAAGAAGGAGAGAAGAAAGAGCATATATTTCTCATTAATTGATCAAACTCAATACATGTTGGGCTATAAGGCCTTCCTAGTTTTGGCCATATATAGTCAAATGAATTACATAATGATATTCATACATGTGAGGTCACATACCTTCCGTCCAAATATCTCAACACTTAATCTTCTATCACCATCTGATACCAAATTCGTACTCAAACTGATCTAGAACTGCCTTAAATCTAAGAACATAAACCAAATATATACAAGAGTCCACCAAAGAGGTCGGCACTCAAATCCCTAAGAGAGACCCAGATTTAGGTCCATAGAGATCCCAATGAGAGACCCCACATTAATTACACCACAAAAATTAAATGCATAAGTTAGTGAGATCAAGATAAACAACTCGGTAAGAAGACAACCAAATGACATGAACAACTCAGTAAGACATAACCGATAAACATAAAGCACATCCATAAAAGAAACACCAAGCAGCCAACATTCACCGAGACCTATCAGTAAAGCAAGACAGAACAAGTAACTGAGCAACATAAGTTACTGACCACTTCATCGAGAAGCCTCCAAACAAACTAAAGAACAAAAGAAAACATATATTTTTTGGTTGAGAAGGATTTCAAGAACCCAAGATGCTCCTACATCAAATGACCCAAATAAACAAGGAAACAACCCTTCAAATAGTTGTGAGTGTATTGGCATAAGTTTATAGAATTCACTTATGAGGATTTAGTGAGCATCAAGATGGATCTGATTGATAGGATGGATCTTAAGTGATGGGGAGCTCCAACCACAAGAGCACTCTTTCTCTATGTAATACCCTCTCTTTTTTCTATCTAGGTTATCTTTCTCTACCCTATCTAGAGGACAACTCTATGATCCTCTACTTCCCTTAGAAATCTCCACGAACTTCAATTTACTATACTATCCTTCTCCATCCAACTATGCACCCATATGTTCAAATTATCCAATCTACTCCCAATCTATTCTTGGCAATTGGAATAGGTATCCTTACTATGCCTAGGTCTCCTTCAACTATTTTTGATCCACTTTGATGGATTCTTTCATTGGTTTTCCAATCAGGTTCTTCTTTTCTTAGTTTTAGGCCGTGTAGCCTTTTTGGCCTAATTGACCGTCCTAAACACTAAAATCATGGATTTCTTGCAAACTATCCTTAATAAACCTCTTAACCAATTATGGATTATTCATAGGTCCAATGTAGGCTCTAGGAGTTTCTAGGTTTTAGACCCCCACCTTGTCCGTATATAGGACTTTCGCCAAACCCCTATTTTTAAGGGTTTTAACGGCATGCTCACCAGTCCAAGTTATTTTCTTTCACAAGGTGTTCCAATAAACTCCACCATCCTTATCCTTTCATTCATCTATCAAGTATACATTCCCCTACACATTCTCACCATTGATTGGTTCAAACCAATCCTATTAGCAAGCTTTCTTGCTATTGTTTTGCATAAGCCTCTAACTAGAATGCCTCTACACTCTCCTAGGGCTTGATGGAAAAATTATTTCCCCTGCACATAATGTCTCCATAGACCATATTTATAATATATAAATGTTCCCCTACTTGATTCCAAGAGTCTGTGGAAGTTTAACAACAGGAACTCAAGTGGGGTGCATATTTACAAGACTAGCTCTAAACCAGACAACGAACCACTGAAACTTAAGAAATTTACAAAATGATAACTAGGAGAACATATAAACTAAACCAATTCCACACAAATTAACTAAATAACACAAAGTAAAGTCTTAATGCATTAATTCAATCCTTTCAATCCATTAAATGACTGTATGAAGCCTCTGTTACAAAAACACATTCAATTCTTTGCTTTCCAAATCATAGTCCATACAATGTCACCTCCAACCATTGGATTAGGGTTTGTTTGAGCTTATATATTATAACCCCACTTGTTTGGACCCTTAGGTCAGGATTAGAACACCATTAATTCTATTTCCTAGTTTTTAGGAAATGTTGTCATGACAACTTTGCAAAGTTGTCATGAGCAACTTTTACAACTTTTGCCATTTTGACATTACACTACTCTCAATGGTTGAATTAAACTCTAAACCATTACATAAGACATTAAAAAACTTAAAAACATTAAAATCACAAGTGCCACTCCATTTTTGAGTCTTGGTCAAACTTTGACCCTTAGTTGACTTTCCTAGGACTTTGACACTAAAGCCTAATTGATCACACAAAACACTAGGCTCTAAACACCCTTACCACTAAACATACACCAAAAAAACCTTGGTAATTTATACTTAGTCCATATTACCTTGGTGGTTGGATAAACCAACCTACAAGACAAAATGTTTGAAGATCTTCATAACACCTTAAGGTGCTCCTGCACCATTCTCCCCTTGCAATAAAAAGATCAAGTTACTTGTGTTGTGATGAACTCCATGTTGATGCCATGTTTCTTAAAGTCACTCTCTTCTATCCATGTAGCCTCTAACTTGGGTAATTTCTCCCATTTGACTAGATGCTCCATATAAGTCTTACTCCTAGTATTCTTCTTCACTCTTGAATCTAGAAATCTCTCCACTTGTGGCTTGAGCTGATTAGGTACTTGTATTTATTCCACATCCTTAATCACCTCTGTACTATACTTTCCTATATCTATGTCTAGACCCTTGTATTGAATCAAGTCCTTCACATTGAAAATTGGAGAAATAAACATCTCCTTGGGTAGGTCTATCTTGTAGGCATTGGCAACATACTTGGCTAACACTTTATATGGTCCAATCCTCTTCATCTGTAGTTTACTTTGTATACCCTTCTGTAAAATAGCCTTGTTCAAGAATACCATCACCATGTCTCCTACCTAAAACTGTAAGTCTCTTCTCCCTTCATCCTTCTTATCTTTCAACTTCTGATTAGCCTCTATTAATTTCTTCTTTACTTGCTCATGTACCTCTCTCATTGACTAAGAAAAATCATTTGCATGTCCACTGATCCCTTCATATCCTTTTAGGTCTCTAAGCTCAAGAACACCTCTTGGTTTTAATCCATATACAATTTCAAATGGACTCTTACTAGTAGTCCTATTTATGTTATCATTATAGGCATATTATGTGTTTAGGATAACTTGTTCCCATCCTTGCCCATACTCTTTGGTCAAACATCTTAGAAAGTTTCCAAGAACCCTATTTATTACTTCTATCTGACCATCCATTTGAGAATGATAACAAAACTATGAGACAAACCAGTTCCTAGTCTTTTCCATAGGGTCTTCCAAAAGTTTCCCATAAAATTCACATCTCTATCTGCAACTATGCTCATTGGCAATCCATGTATCCTTACTATCTCCTTGAATAAAAGGTGGGCAATGTGACTGACATCATGTGTTGTTTTACATGGAATTAAATGACTCATCTTACTGAATCTCTCCACTACCACAAACACATTGTCCAAACTAGTTGGTGTCCTAGGTAGTCCCACTATGAAATCCATACTTATGCACTCCCATGGTCTATTTGGGATGGGAAATGGTCAGTAAAGACTTGGATTTTATGATGTCCCATTTTCCTTCTGACATACTCCACATTTATCAACATATCTTGTTATATCTTTCTACATTTTAGGCCACCAGTATAATCCCTCCACTAGGTCTAGGGTCTTATTTTACCCAAAGTGTCCACTCAAACTTCCATTGTGCTTCTATTGGATGAGGTTCTCCCTCATGGAACCCCTTGGAACACATAGTTGCTTCCCTCTAAATAATTAACCATTCTATAAGGTATAGTCTTCATATTCACTATGAAAGTGATTTTCAAAATCAGTACACACCTTATAAATCTATGAAAAATCTGAATCTCCTTCATAAATATCCTTGAATCCTTCAACCCCTATACTTTACAACTGTATCTCCTGGATGGTAAGAAATGTCCTACTAAGGACATCTTCTACCTTGTTATTTTCCCCCTTCTTGTAATTGATAGTAAAAGTGTATGATTGCAGAAACTCCATCCACTTTATATGCCTTAAACTAAGCTTCTCTTGTGTATTTATGTAGCTTAGGGCCTGGTTATCAGTGTATACCACAAATTATTTTGGCAACAAGTAGTGCCTCCACTTCTTAAGAGCTTACACCAATGCATAAAGCTCTAGATCATAAGATGAGTATCTAGACTTTGCTTCATTAAGCCTCTCACTAAAGAAGGCTACTGATCTTCCTTCCTGACTTAGGACTAGACCCACTTATATTTTTCTAGCATCACATTCCATAATAAATAACTTATCAAAAATTGGAAAAACTAGTATTGACTAGGTTGCCACTTCTTTCTTCAGTCTCTCAAACCCTTCATTGGCTTTCTTGGTCCATACAAACTTTTTCTTGAGTCCACCTGTAATGGTATATAGGAAAGGTGCCCAAATTTCATTGAATCTCCTCACAAACTTCCTATAGAATTGGGCCAAAGCATGGAAGATTATTACTTTAGTCCATGTATTAGGAGTAGGCCAACTTAGTATGGCTTCAAATTTTCTCTTTTCCATCTTCAAGTCACATTGGGATGCTACAAATCCTAGGTAGACTAGTTCTTGTTACATAAACTCACTCTTTTTAAGATTTATGGTGAGCTTCTCCTCTAGTATTCTTTTAAACACAAGTTCTAAATGCTTCGTGTCCTCTTCCTTTGTTTTTCTAAATATGAGGATCATCTAGGTAGACTACCACAAATACCCCTATATAGTCTTTTAGGACCTCATTTATAACCCTCATAAAAGTACTAGGTGCATTTGTAAGCCCAAATGGCATCACTAACCACTCATATAACCCCTCCGTGGTTTTAAAGGCTGACTTCCATTCATCACCCTCTTTCATTATAATATGATAGTATCCACTTTTTAAGTCAATCTTTGAGAAGTACTTAGCACCCCCTAAGTGATCCATTAAGTCTTATATTCTAGGAATAGGAAATATAAATCTAATAGTTATCCTATTGATTGCCCTAGAGTCAGTACACATTCTCCACTTACCTCCCTTTTTAGGAGCTGACACCACTGGGACAACACATGGACTGATGCTCTTCCTTATCAGATCCTAGTCCAAAAGCTTGTGCACTTTCCTTACAATCTCTTTGTTCTGCTATGGTGTCATTTTGTATGCAGCCTTGTTAGGAAATTATGCCCCTGGCACAATGTCAATTTGGTGACTGATTTCTCTTTTTGGTGGTAGTATAGCTGGAGTCCCTTCACAAATGATGTCTTGGAATTGATCTAACAACTACTTCACTTATGTAGGCATAGGTGACTGTTTAGGTGTCTCTTCCTCTTTTGGCTTCACCAAGATTGCATAGAAAATTCCTTCTTCCTCCATATCTTTTAGGAATTATTTCCCACTCATTAGAATAGTATTGGAGTCCATCTTCTCTACTATTTCTTCCTCTATCAAATGTTGTATCTTATGAGTCACTCCATTCTTCTTGAATGAGTACTTATTCTCTTTGCCATGGTGAACTGCCTCCCTATCATATTTCCATGGTCTTCAAAGAAACAGATGGCATGCATCCATTGTTAGTATATCATAAAGTATCCTATCTTGATACTTTCCAATAGTAAACTCCACCCACACTTGTTCATTAACCAGTATATTTTGTCCCTTATTCAACCAAGTTACCTTGTAAGGACACACATGAGGTAACTTGACCAATTTGAGCTTCTATAATGCTTCCTCCGACATCATATTATCAGTGGATCCAAAGTCTATTATAACTCTGCATATGTTGCCAATAATCTTACACTTGACCCTAAAAAGAGCCCTTTTTTTGTTTTTTTCATGCCTTGTAGGTTCCTTGATAAAAATTCTCCTAAGCATGAGGTTCTCTCCCTTTTCTGAATCCAAACTTATCTTTGAATGTTTGGTCATGTTCTCTTCTTGCACATATGCAATCTTCTTCTCACCTTGTGAAGATGTTGGCTTATCTCGACACCTATAGGCAAGCCGACCCAATTAGCCACAATTATAAGACTTCATTGAAGTAAAATGCCAACTTCTTCCAAATCCACCCGATCTGCCTCTTCCACCACTATGAAAACCTCTACCTCTGTTATGTCATTTTGTATTTCTTGACTCATGGTTTTGTTCAACAAACTTAGAGTCTCCTTGGAATCTTATATCATTTTTCCTTCCACTACAACAACCTCTATGTCCTCCTCTAGAGTCTCTACCTCTTCCTCTTCCCCTATAGTTGGAATCTTGTTTCTTTTTTATTTTTAATTCCACCTTAAGGGTCATTTGAAAACACCCATGGACATAAGTTAAAGTAAAGAGTTTCAAATCTTCTTGTATGTTCCATCTAAGTTCATTGAGACACCTAGCAAATTTAATGCTTTCTACCTCTTGTACGCTTGACGTAAGGAATAGTTTTTGGAACTTTTCGGTATAGGATGCCACATCTAAATATTTTTGTCTGAGATTTTGTCTCCTTTTGTGTAATTGGATGTTATAATCCTCTGGTAGGTAGTTTTCCTTAACCTTGGCCACCATAGCTTTCCAATTTTCTATTGGCCTCTCTCTCTCTCTCTCTCTCTCTCTCTCTCTCTCTCTCTCTCTCTCTCTCTCTCTGCAAGAACTTCCACCAAGTTAATGCTTGTCCTCTTAGCCTTGATTTGGCTATCTTCACCTTTTGTTTCTCTATGATCCCATCACATTCAAAATGGTTTTACATACCCTTAATCCATTTCATCACTAACTCTACATCCATTTTTCCAAAGAATACTGGAATTCCTTTTAATTCCTTTCCACTTAATTCCTTGAGGGCCTTGAGGAAAGGTTCCTCAAGTGATGGAGGGTCAGAATCTAGTTTTGCCTCCTCTTCAACTTGACTTTTTCCATTGTCTTAATCCTCTCCTATCTATTCTTTCATCTTGGTTCAAGCTTCTACAACTTCCTCTAACTTGAGCATCATCTCTTCCATAGCTTTTTGTAGAAGTCTATTCTTGACTTGTTTCTCTGACAAGTCCCTTGCCAATTCTGCATTAGTTACCATGGTGCTTTCTCTAATGGATTCACTTCTCTCTGTCATACACTATCCACTTCCCAAGCCTTTCAATGGCTCTGATACCACTTTGATGGGGAGCTCTACCCTATTAAGGGTCTACCCCATTAAGAGCTTAAGATCATTACAATCTACCCTGTTAAAGGATTTCAACTTACAATGAAGTAAGCACTCTGTTAGGAGATAAAGAAAGGTCTGCTAGAACCACTTTGTTAAGAGATTTTCACCTGATTCAATGATTATAATATCTCAAGTATTGATCCTTCATTATGCACTCTGATGCTGATGACGAATCTCATCTTTCAAGTACCTTCTATGATCTCACAATCTAATATAACTTTACTCTTCTGTTCACTATGTTGTAACTCTGCTTGATCTTTGCTTCTTAAAAAAATAACCCTCTATGAATTTAACTTCAAAAATGCAGTCACTAGACAATTCGTCTACTCTCTCCTTGCACTCTAACAAATAGGGTTTAGAAGCAATCTAATATACCTGTTCAGATCTGATAGTGAGATCTAGATCAATGATCAAGATCTAATACCCATACCTTGATGGTATAACAATTAATGTTTACAATAGGTCATGCATAGGGTAAAACAATTAAATGCATAACTAACTCCATAGAATAAAATTAAATGCATACATAAGTCAGCCCAAAGGTTTATAAAAGTTGGCTAGATCACTTATCCTTGAAGTTTGTATCATTCCAGACATGTGTACAAAAACTATTCTGCTCAGCACTTAACTTGTCTATCGCTCGACACTTAACATCTCTGTGTCTTACTCGGCTCAGCAATGTAACTAGGCAAACTAAAAATTGCTCGGCAATGTTGCATGACCTTGCATAGTTTTAGCTCGGCGAGAGTGATAGCCAACTAAAGCTGCCTAAGTGAATGACTATGTGTTGGTCACTAATCATCAACAGAACTTAGAGATTAACAATCTCCCCCTTTGATATTAGTGGCAAAAACACTTATCGTTACTTCTGTTCAATCCATCAAAATATTGCCTAAGTACACTAAGTACTCCCCCTAGGAACATACTCGAAATAATTCATACAAAAAGTTTACATGCCTTCAAAAATTATATACAAGTGTACCTGTCCTGTACTGATGTATCATGTTGTATCCTTTCCAACTTCCTTACCATCTTCCCCCTTGTTTTTGTCATTAATTGCTAGTGGGGTTAATATGTACTTATCCAAAAATTATTTATGAAGCTACAAGGTGGATTCAAATGTAGTATCCTAGCTTTCCTTTGCAATATTCATAACTTCCAATTTTATTTCTAGCTCGGCAGCTAGACTCACTAAACTTTCTGCAGTTGATAGATTTACACTGCTCTATGATAAATCCTTTGCATATGAAAGTTCCTTATGTATTACCTCCAAGTGAGACAATAGGATTGTCCAAATAATTATCAATTTGGCCCTTATTCGACCATCTTCAGCCATAAGCTCGGCTATCCTCCGTTGTGCATTTATCAACTTATTAAAATGTAAAGAACTAGAGGTAGTATCTTTACCCAAAGTAGTACTAGTTGATCTCAAATCTAACTGTAGCTTCTCAACAAGCTGTAGATTATCCTTTGTGAAAAATTCAAAATCACATAATTTCCTTTACAAAGAATAAACATTGGCTGTAACTTTCTCTAAAGTTTCTACAAGAATAGAAAGTTCAACCTATTTTGTGGCAATCTCTTCTGAGATTTTCTCCAGAACTTTGCTCTCAAATCTTCTCTTGGACCATTATAGAAGCTTCTCATTGCTGTCTATGTCCTCATCAGTTACCTTCTGTACAATGTTGACTAGCTGATCAATGATTGGAGCTTGAGGTGTTTCATCCTTTAAGTCAAAAGCCTTTGCAAATATGTCTTTGATGTCATGCAACACCTGCTTTTGCTTTTGTTCTATCTTCATCTCTTCCTGTCTCTTCTTCCTCTTAATTAATTCTTGAAGAGTACCTATTTGTTCAAAACATAACTCATTGGGATCCCATTGTGGAATCATAATGACTTCATCTAATGTTACATCTAGAATCTGAGACTTCTTCTTCAAGATTTTCTTCTTCTTCAACTCTGGAGAACTTATGCTCAACAACATAATATCTTTCCCTTTGACAATGTCAATATCCAATGCCTCCTTTAATTCTATCAATATTTTCTATGGATTGGGCATACCACCAGTTTTAGGACCTATAGGAGTGGATGTTGCAGAGTGTGGTAGATCAACTAGCACTTGCATTGCCTCTTCTTCTTTAGGATTATCAACAATATCTGTTATCACTACTCCACTATCTAAAACTATTCTCACAACCTCTACAATAGGTGGATTTTATGAAGTTACCTCTTGTTTATTTGTTTGCTGGTTCTCTTCACTTTTCTAATCATTGACAAATTCAAGCATCTCATCAGTTGTTGTGGTCTTCCCTTCTTCAGTATCAGTTTCCTTAATAGGTGAATCAGTGTCCTTACCACTCAACATCTCTTGTTCCTCAACATTCAAATTGCTTGGATCATCAACTATATAATCCATAGGAATGTCTGTATTCAAATCAATAGAGTTTGTTGAATCTAATGCACCTTTGGTCTTGTCCTATTCTATGACAATTTGATCTTGTGTTATCTGTGGTTCAGGGGTAGTCTTTACTTCAACTTCTTTTATCTTTTTCTCATATGTCCCTTCACTAGATTTCTTATCTTTTTGAATGGCCAGTCCAAAGATTTCCTTCCAGATCCTTGTGCTTTTCTATACTACACCTTTAATGTCATTTTTCATAATAGCATAGCCTCTAAATTTAGGAACAAACCTACTCTTGTAATCCTCAATGAATTTGGCTCTCTATTTTGAGGTTAACTCAGGTATTACCTGGCCTAGAGTTCCTTCCCTGATCTGTCTTTCTGTGGAAAGTGCAAATTCCCATTTTCTTGACAAAAAATCATAAAGTTCATCTGGCACATGATTTTCTATCTCTGTAGGAGTTAATTTGAAAGTAATCATCATGTCAAAGAGTGCTTCCTGTACTTTGTGCCTATCTACAGTTTTCAACTTTTCATACTTAATGAACTTAAAAGTTGCTAACCCTACTGAATTCCTCAAAGTGTCACATACCTCATCAATACTTGCTGGTTTCTTGAATTGTGCTTTAGTTATGTTGCTGGGTTCATCAGTTTTTATCTTTTCCTTATCATTATCTATCCCCAAATTTAATCTCCTTCTTGGTCTCTTTGCTGGCTTACTCAGCTCAGCCTTAGGCGCAATCTTTTCTTCCTTTCCAGAACTACTTTCTGCAACTTTCCTCTTACCATATACTTTTGTTTTCCCTTCTACTAGGGAAGTAATAGTAGATGCTCTAGTCCTTGGATGATTAGCTATAGGAGGTGTAACCTTGGGTTTGGCTTTTCTCGGCTTGGTTACTATGACAATTGATGGTCTTTTGCCCTTAGCTTTCTTAGTAACCTCTTCTGATGCACTTACTTCCTCCTCTATAGAAATATCCTCACCTTGTCCAGTGGTCAGGCCAAAAGGTGCATCCTCAGGTTCTTCATCACTACCTAAGCCAACCATTTTCTTCAGGTTTTTCACAATCTTCTTTCTTTTCCTCTCCATAGTTCCCTCATTCAAACTTCTAAAAATTTTAGCCTTGGCTTCATTAAAATTTCCAAATCTCTCTGCTATAGTATCAATTTCCTCGGCTAGGAGTGCAATGATGGAATTTGATGCTTCATCAATGTTAATTTCATATGGAAATGGTTCTAAGCATGTTATCCTAGGAGTCACTGCCTAGATATAAGTATTATCTGTATCAACTAGAAAACAAATTTCTTCATAGTGCTTCTCCACTAGTGACTTAGGAATTCTAGTCCTTAATCTCATTCTCTTCTTGAATTCTACAAAATAACTCCCCATAATTCTATTGAAATTACTTCCTAATTTCTCAATACATTCACTAATCTGAACTGTTATGTGCCTATCCTTTTTCCAAACAATATTTCCCAGTGTAGGAAATTTATCCTGATTGTAGAAAAATATACAGACTAGTAAAGAACCAAACTTACAGGATGAGCTCTTATCCTTTCTAATTGATGCTAGGTTCTTGGCTAATTGTGTCTGCTATATCTCAGCAAGATCATATGTAGTATTTTTCTTGACAATTTTCCATTCCTGATCAACGGTTGTACAAGGAACACTATCCAATCTGCTAGACTGATAGAACTTATGTGCTATTACCCATACTCAAAAATCAAGTTCTAGGTTTGTAATTGTAGAGATAGTCATACCTCTATTGTTCCATACAGCTCTAGTGCTCAATGTAATTTCTTCTTTGCTTTTATCCCTCATGGTCCATTTCTCATTCACTACAGGATATCCAATCACTCGATGAATCATGCTTTTGGTGATCTTGACTAGTCCATTATCTAACCACATACACATGTCATGAACTCCGCTGAGGATAACCTTATCCATTCATCTTTGAAATCTTGTGAAAAATCTAGGGCATGAGTTAACCCTTTGTCGGCTAAATGTTTGAATTCTGCCTTTAGAACTCCATTATCATACAATTTGCTGTAGGATTTCCTTATTTCACTATCACCTACTTCACCAATCTTAACCATATAACATGATAAAAAATCATGAATCATGAGTACCTTGGGTGGAATGGATGAGAGGGCTCCTATTAAATCACTCTGAATCACACTTTTAGGAATGGCTCAAAAGTTGAGAGGTTTACATTCATCACTCCATACTAACTGAATTTGTTCTGGTTCTGCCTCCATACCCTTAGCTGGTGCGGAAGAACTTGCAGCCATAATTTTGAAATTAGGGTTTGAGAGATGAAAAATAGATTGCCTCAACAAATAGCTCTTCACACTGTTCACCTTAGGATTGACAATGACACACTTGTTAGGGATTTTTCTTGTATGAACCACAATGATTGAAATATCTATTTGAACCCTGTACTTTCTAATTCTGATTTAGAGACAAGAAAATCCTAATTGCTAAGGACTGGATAAGGTCCTTCTTCATTTTTGAGCTCCACAAATACTCAGGCAGGTTTTACCTCTTAAGATTGTTTTTTACACAGTATTTGTTAATGTGGACACTGATTAGCTATGTATCTTTATTGGACCAACTTATGAATTATCTTGCTGATGACCAAGCATAACCATAAACAAGATATTACCATACAAATCATAGTTATA
>MU223823.1:4762299-4783348 GCA_018584345.1 Thuja plicata | reverse complement strand
ATGCTTGATCATTTACAAGGTATTTTATAAATTTAGTTCAATAGAGATACATGACAAATTAGTGTCCACATCAACAAATACTGTGTTAACAGCCATCATTAAAGGTAAAACCTGCCTGAGTAGTTGTGGAACTCAAAAATGAGGAAGGACCTTATCCAGTCCTTAGAAATTAGCCTTTCTCTTGTCCAAAGGAGTTTTCATTCAAGTATAATCAGTTTAAGGTTGAGATACAAGAAAAAGTGCTAACACTCTCCTTGCACTCTAACAAATAGGGTTTAGAAGCAATCTAATATACCTATTCAAATCTGATAGCGAGATCTAGATCAATGATCAAGATCTAATACCCATACCTTGATGGTATAACAATTAATGTTTACAATAGGTCATGAATAGGGTAAAACAATTAAATGCATAACTAACACCGTAGAAGAATATTAAATGCATACATAAGTCAGCCCAAAGGTTTATACAAGTTGGCCAGATCACTTATCCTCGAAGTTTGTATCATTCTAGACATGTATACAAAAATTGTTCTGCTTGGTACTTAACTTGTCTGTTGCTCAACACTTAACATCTCTGTGTCTTACTTGGCTTGGCAATGTAACTCGGCTTGGCAATGTAACTAGGAAAACTAAAAACTGCTCGGGAATGTTGCATGGCCTTGCATAGTTTTAGCTCAGCCACAGTTATAGCCAACTAAAACTTCCTAAGTGAATGACTAAGTGTTGGTCACTAATCATCAACAAAACTTAGAGATTAACAAGTGCATTTTAATGCACATTAATAGAGCCATTGGAAACTCTAATAGTGAGAAGGTATAAATAGATCATTTTGAAAATAAATTGTACATAACATTTTCATAAGAGCATTCAACACATTTGCAGAGCGATTATCCTAAAGTAAATTTAAGCAATTTCAAGGTAATTCTAAATCTTTGCAAGACATTTGAGATACATTTCTAAGTTATCTGTGGCACACTAAGTTGTGTTTTCAAAATCCAAGTTATTATCAAGTGTTCCCTAGTTTGTTTTTGAATACATTTTGAAGTGATCATGGCACCGAAGATGCAAACACCAGTTCTAGTGAAGAATGTTGAACCAGTGAATCCAAAATATAATTTTCCTCAACTGTAGCCATAGAAATTGACATGATGGGAGCATTGTCTTCAATTTTTTCATGAGTTTTGTTAATTGAAGAAATTTGTACATTCATATACTGTAAAATTGAAGATCTATGTGGAACCAAGATAGATGCTTCATTCAACAATCTATTCTTGGAAGGAAAGGCTAAAGATGAGAAAACCCATCTAGAAACTAAAGGACTGGTTCATGCTATACATCTACCAAGGATATTCAAATCCAAGTGGGTTAGAATGATACTCATCAGAGTACATGACTAGCTCATGTGGCTAGATGAATTGGTTAAAATTACTAAGGATGTGCTTCACATCATCAATGGATTCGCAATTGGAGGTAGATCAAAGTAAATTAAGAAGATTGAAAAGGGTAAGCTCACTAAGCTTACTAAAGCACAATGGGATGGCAAAGGAATGAGGATATCTACTATGATAGATCTAGAGCTAAGGTATGCATGTAACATTATATCTTGACAAGTGTTTCAATTATCCCAAGTGGATAATGTTCCATGTGGAGCAGTTGATCTAGCATACAAGATAGTAAAGAATGCTTTACAGATAGACCCATGTGAGTTTTTTTTGAAGCAATTAGAAGACAACATGAGCACCATCAGGAAAGAAAATACCAACACATTGAAATTTGGTTCATTGTTGGTATGTATTTTCTTATATTATTAGAATTCATTTCCCTCCATTGGAGATGTAGTAGATAATTTTGATGCAATCATGTCTAATTATTTTTTGAAGTTCCAAGCTAGAATGCACAAAAATTATAGGATACCACGTTAACTAGTTTCCAAATATGAGGACAACAGATGTTTTGAAGTATATACAGATGCTTGTATAGTCAAATATTTTTAATCGGGTGTTGAATGTATTCAACCGATGGGTTATGAAATGGATATTGATATAGGTTCTAAACATATTGAATCCATATTATAAAAACCAATTGACCCCAATGAAAAGAGATATGGTACTTATGAAGCAGTCAAAGAAAAAATAAAAAAAGGTACTTTGGTACCTACAAAAATTATGAAGGCAAGTAAAATGATAAATCTTTTATCAAAGACTCTTGGAGTTGATGATACTTTGGATACTGATAATGCACAAGCCCTTGTAGTGGTTAATAAAAAAATGTACAATTACCCTCACCGAGAAAAAAAGGTATTACAATGAACACCGGATCATCAGTAAAACTGACAGAGAAGAAGGATACCATGGTAATACAACCAAAAGTTAAAACCTATGAGAGGACAAGAGGTAAGAAGAAACCTAAAGAACAAGAAGACAAATTTTACTTTGAAAATATAGTGAGATTGAATGTGATGAGCCAAAAAAATCTTTTCTAATTTCTCAGCTCTCATGAGTTTCACAAAGCCTTGATGACTTTCTGGAAGGATTAAAATAATCAGGATGATTCATAGGATTTAAACAAGTGAAGTGTCTGAAGAGGAATTGATGGGGAGCTCTAACTTCTAAGAGATTTCTTGCTCTAGCTAATACCCTTTCCTTAGTCTTTCTAGGGTATTATTCCCTACCCTATCTAGATGAAAACTCTATGATCCCCTATCTCCTTGAGAACTCTCTACCAACTTCAAACTCCCTTCAAGTCCTTCTCCATTCAACTATGCACCCATAAGCTTATCTTAGCCAATTTCTCTCCAATATGACCTTGGAAATAAAAATGGGATTCCTTACCATTCCTAGGTCACTTTCAACTTATTTTGATCCAGTTTTATGGATCCCTCCATTAGGTTTCAATCAGGTTCTTAGTTTTCTTGTTTTGAGGCCTTGTAGTCTTTTTGGTCAATTAGGCCTCCTAGGAACTGATTTTCTTAGATTTCTTCACAAATCCCCTTAGCAACCCTCTAAATCAACTATGGATTCTTTTTAGGCCCAACCTAGGCTCAAGGATTTTATATGTTTTTTACCCCCACCATGTTTGTACACTATTCTTTCACCAAACCCCTATTTTTAAGGGTTTTAGGAGCATGTTCACCAGTTTGGTTTCTTTGTCTTCAATGGTTTCTCTAAAAAACTCAACCAATCCTCTCCTTGCATTTAGTTATCAATGAAAAAAATCTCTACATTCTCCCACCATCTATTTTTTCAATCCAATCCATTTAGCATCTTTCTATTCTACTATTCTGCACAAGCCACTAACCAAAATGCCACTCGACTCGCCTAGGGCTTGTTGGAAAAAAAAAGATCTCCTACGTCCACAGAATCCAAAACACATATTTACAATATCTACAAGTTATCCTACTTGATTCCAAGTGTTCATATATTTCCAACCATGGGAAGTCAGGAGGGATACATATTTACAAGACTGGCCCTAAACAGACCAGCGAAACAATGAAACCCAAAGAATCTACAAAATGTGCTAAGAAAGTAACAATCTACAAAAATAACTACAGAAAGAACTTGTATATGGTAAAAAAAAAATTCTCAATGAAATTCATTCATGTCATTCAATCCATTAAATGACTATATCAAGGATCTATCACAAAAACACAGTAAAAAACATCATAATCACAGGCGCCACTCCATTTTGGAGTTCTGCTCAACCTTTGACCCTTTGGTTGAATTTCTAGGATTTAAACCCCTAGATCCTATTTGATCACATCAAAAACTAAAACCTAATCATTCCTACCTTCAAACACACACAAAAACAACCTTAGGACTTTATATTTAGTCCTTATTACCCTGGTGGTTGGCCAAACCAACCTACAAGCCAAAATGCTTTAAAGATCTTTACAAGACCTTATGGTACTCCTGCACCAGCAATGAAGAAGACGAGAAAAATATTGAAGATGCAGTTATTGTAACATTAATGAGATATAGAGTGAAACCCATTATGTTTGCCGATAAGATACTAGAGGAACTCTAAAACAAAATTGATGTATGATGGAAGTATGCAACTAATGTAGAGAGAGAGAGAGAGAGAGAGAGAGAGAGAGAGAGAGAGAGAGAGAGAGAGAGAGAGATNGGAGAGAGAGAGAGAGAGAGAGAGAGAGAGAGAGAGAGAGAGAGAGAGAGAGAGAGAGAGATTTCTTATGGATACTATTCTTGACTTGGGACCATCTAAGATTGAAGATGCATTGAAGAAACATTTGAAGAAATTTATAGTAAAGGGAAGAGCCCTAAGGATAATTAATGGATACCTACAATCAGTAGAGAAAGATACTAATAAGAAATGGAAATAAATATATCATATAGATGACACCAAGAAAAAAGACACCATGAAAAGTTAAGGTGATACAATCACTGATCAAGTAAAGAACAACACAGACCAAGTAGATCCAATTGATATAACTATTGATAATGGAGAAAGAATTATTGAAGATGTATCAGAGGATATTGATCTTGCAAAGGAGTTGTCAAAGGATGAATATGTAATGGATATGAAAGTACCAGAAACTGAGTATATTTATGTAGATGTTGTACCATTGCAAAGTACTGATCCCATAATGATACAATTACAAAGTTATTCTACTATGCAGATTGGTACTACTAAAGTTGCATAAGATATGGAAACCAAGCCCAAGTTGACACATGAAAAGAGAATGTTGATAAGACAAAGGCTACCAAGACTAAACATAAGAATGATACTGAGTTTGAACCTCCAACCAAAACTGAAGGAAAGAAGCATAACACACCAATGAATGAAACATCAAATGTTCAGAATGATCAAGTTAAAAGACACAAGATACAAAAAAATAAATGTTGCAGTAATCAAATCTAAAAGAGAAGGATGTAGAGAAAGAGGAAACAAAATAACATGAGGAATTTAAAGAAGAGGAAAGCATATCCGGTGACCATACCGAGTCACCAGATGCAAAAATGGCATCACATTCTAAACGCTCTACTGGAAAGAGAAGACTAATTGAGGAAAACAAGAATAAGAAGTGGAAAAATGTGATTTATTTGAGTAAGAAAATCATCATACCACCTAGAGACCCTAATATGATGAATCCAAAGGAATTTCACATTTATGCAGAACTTGTATCTCAAAAGACAGAGTAGGAAAAACTATTGGCGAAGAAGAAAAAAGTAGATATATTGGAAGATGTCAAAGAAGTTTTCTAAGATATTATTCTTGAAGTTAACATTGATGAGTCTGAGCCTCTACTAGACCAAGTTGTAAATTTATTCCATGAAATCAAAGGACCAAACAAAGACATGAAAAACTACATGTTAAAGATTCATAAGGCATTTATGGAGAAGAAATTGATGGAGGGCCTACTGAAAAATATTGCCATATAAAAGGTAACTCTTTCTGAGTTATGTTCCAAAGTTGAAGAACAATTGTAGTCCATCATTTCATTGTTTCAAAAATTTATTATTCTTTCTAACTTTACCTAGGATATCAAGAAGGAGGCAGATACTGAAAAAGAGTTGAATGAGCATCTTGCTAAGCTAACTACTGAGTGTGGAGATTTCTAGACATATTACTCAAAGATACAAGAACTCATGGGAGTTTAGATCTCATTGAGATAGGAGGAATACAAGCTGAGATTAGAGTTGCTTTAATTTCAAGCACTAATAATTCCCCATATGAAATCAATCCAAATACATCTGAAGAAAGGAAAAGAACTAGCAAGTTTTCCAGAGGTCATCACCCTAGATACTATAGTTGATTTATTGGTGGAAATAAATGAACACATTGTGATACTAAAAAATTTCCAAGATACTTGGGAGACTGTACTAGTCGCAATACAACAAAGATATAAACACATTTTTGATACTTCAATTTTACTGTTGAGATTTTTTTTCAAAAAAGGGGGAACTATAGATAAATAGAGAGTCAGATAAATCTCTAAAATTTAAAAAAAAAACAAATAGAGCCAATACAAAAAAAAAGTATATATGTGAAAATGAAAAAAAGAGGAGAAGGGCTGTATATATTTTATATAGAGAGTAACATCTGAGGGGGAGTTACTAGTTTTGATGACTTTAAGATTTTTGTCAAAATGCTGAACTAATGTCAAAGGGGGAGATTGTTATCTCTATGGATATTTTATTGTCATTAGTTAAGAAAAAGTCATATGAGTCAGTAGAATCAATTAGTGAAAAGGAGAAAGGTAATATTTGATTAGTCGGTAATGTACACTGAGTAAGGTAGTGAAGTCAGTAAGGCACATATACTACATCGAGAGCCTATAGTTACTGAACACCAAGAGCATATGAAGTACACCGAGTTGACAGTTACCGAGTACTAAAGATCAATTTAACCAAGCAAAGATAAGTTACTCTACCAAGTTAATTTATTGTAACATGATAATGACACATTTAATACATTGACACAAAATAATTGTGATTATACAATGCACAAAGATCACTTTGTTACATGATCAATGATCGAGATAATTCAAAGAGAATATATAAGAAAAAGATTAAGTGATTAATGGAAGTTTGTTATTTAAAAGAAAAACACAAAGTACCAAGGTAAAAGTGACAGAGTCACTGAGCGGAAAATAATATCTAACGGTTAAAACAAATCATAGCCCACCTAATGCACAAGATTAAGAGGCAATAAATCTTATATTTAAAGGATGAATTATAGAGAAGAGAAAGAGAGTTATGATACAAAGAAGGTTGATATTGTTAAAGAAGTTATATTGAAGAACAAAGATCAGAGAAGAGAGCACTGAGCTAATTTCTAGCTACAGGAGAGAAAATTTGAACAATGTTACAGTTTGGTAATTAAGGTAATACAATATTTCAGAGCATATAGAGTCTGATCAACATTTGTTATTGATGCAATATAGCAGACATTGTTAAGTTGTTAATATTATTGTATTGAGAGCTAGAAATCCCAATACTTGGTAGATCTTAACCGATCTGATATTTGTAAAACCTTTAATAGGGTACATCTCTAAGTGTAGATATTGTAAAATCCTCTAACTAGGTAAAACTAACAAGTATTTGTATACTCTTAACCAGGTAAGCTATCGAAATGGCTAAAATTTGTAATCTCTAACCGAGCACCCTTTATACTATAGTTAGTGAAGGTTGTAGGTATCATCCCCACCGCAATTTTTTCCTCTAACAAAGGATTTATACGTAAACAAAATCATGGAGTTATGAGTTCATTTACTTAAATGTTTTGATGTTATGTGTTATGAGGATTATATTAGTTTCATTTCAAGTTATTGAACTCAGTAAACAACATGCAGGAGTATATGGTTATAGACAATGCCAGTTATAAAAGTTTTGTGGTATTGATTCACCGCTCCCCTCTTAGTCCCATCTTTCCATAGTAATTCCAATGATTAAAAATTAATTAGTTTAAATGAAGGCTTCACATCCACTATAGTAGGGCTTAGGATAAAAAATAAATTTCAATTAAGATGTAAAGTTGAAATAGGTGGAGAAGATAAAACTACACTCTAGACACAACCTCTATATTCAACATGTCAATGAGATATAAAAATATAGGTATATCTAGCAATGGGGTGATGAGGGGTAGATCTAAGGATGTATAAATTAAGACTTGTGTCCATTTAAGGTGAGGCTTATTGATACAAACTAGTAGGAAGTGACACCAAATTTTGAGCTAAAAGAGATGCAGAGATAGTAGGAGTGGATGCAAAAAAAAGTACAATTGTATATATGGAGTTGACACACAAATTGAGGACTCATATTTATCATTTAATTTGGCTTCATGTTATCAATATATTTCCCACTGATGATGCATATGCTCACATGTAAATTTATTCTTTGGTAGATGGGGAATAGGAAGAGAATGATGAGAATACTCAATAACATGCTACTCCATAAAAGAGGTTCTCAATGCCATTGCCAATAGAAAAGAAGGCCCAATTAATGTAGTGGTACATTCTACTATAGAAAAAATTATAGGCTCAACCATGGATACCTGTCCTCATTTCTTCTTGGAGCATTCAAAGCTTATACCCTTAGATATTTAGGAACAAGCACAAGAGGAGAGTGATGAGAACATGATGAAAACATACCCTTTTCCTACAAATTAGTCTCAGGGATTTCTACAAGGATAGGAAAATCAAAAGGAGGGAGTACCCTACATTTTGGTAGGAAAGTGTCTTTCTTTGTCTATTCTAAGAAAAAATGTAGGAGAAAAAGAGTCTACTAGAGGTTGTGTGGTCCTTGTCAAATAGGGAGGTCTACCCTAAATAACATGCTTGTTCTTAACTCTTGATGAAGAGAGAGCATATGACACAACATACTATAATATAAGAGTAGATAAAGATGGAGGAGAAGAGAAAGATGCAGGATAAACAAAAGATATGGAAGGCTAGACTAATTTACGTGTTATCTCCCTAGTTTCATATTTTTAATATTCCTTCTTCATTAAATCAATATAAATAAATATAGGCCCCACCATAGAAGGAAAAAAATGATGAATCAAAATGATCCTTTGTGGTTAAAATTATGACATTGGTGTACCATTGATAGGACCACATCCATAGAAACTATTCATGGAGCCCCTAACTTTGCCTAGAATAGATTTGAATAAAGGAATAGAAAAATATACTAAATACCCTTTCTAAAATAAAGTTGTGCAAGATGTCATACATCTACCTCCAATTTTTGGGGAAATCTTCAATCTATTGGGAGAAATCTCAAACTTGCAAACATTAGTGGATTAGCACATATATAAGATTAAAAGAATGAATAAACTTGAAACAACAATAAAACATCCATAACATTAGAATGAGCTAAAAAATAATTGTGCCCTATTAAGACTTGTTCGATTTTCTCATGGAAATGATTGTGGATGTGTTCTCTCACAAAAACTCAAAATGAAAAATCCCCAAGTGATTGCTTGCCTAATTGTGGATGCAACTAAAAATAGAAAACTATTGGATGGAGGAAGATCTCAAGAACCAGTATGAGGAAACTAGTGTCAAGCTTCCCACAATGAAGGTTTAAGCTAATATTTAAGATGATATGAAAGATTGAAAACTAGGATTAATTTACCATTAATCTAGAACATGATATCTAATGCATTAAGATTTGAAAACATGAAACAACTATGAAATTCTAGAGATATTCTATCATGATAACAATGCAAAAATGAGAGATGGTTTGCAAGGAAAATGACCTCCTATTTATAGATTTTTGGAGGGAAGGGAAGGGCTTGGATGAGGTGGCACCTATGTGGCATCTATATAGGAGCCACATAAGGGACACATGGGCTTGGAAAAAAATTCAAATTAGAGCATTTAAAGTTTGAGTGGCTCAAGATTTTAAAACACATGGGTGAACAACATTGGAGAAAGAATTGGGGGAAAATGATGTAAGCGCATTTAAGGAAGTTGGGTGGCTTCCATGGGATGGGTTTCTCACACATGTGTGAGCAATCCATTAGCACTAAATGTGTTAGGGGTCACCTTTTAAGTGTGATTAGTGGATAGTTAAGTTAGAAGGTAGGTTTTAGAAAGTGGGATAGTAGGAGTAGGGTAGGTTTCTAGGTTGGGTTTAGATTGATATTCAAATTGAACTTGAATTAATCATAGTTTAGAAGAATTAGGAGTGTGAGGGAATTTTAAATATAAATTCATTAAAAAAGGATTTTGTTAGGCAAATGTATTTAATTGAAATACATTGGGATAGTATTTGAATTACATTTAAATACCAAAAGGGGAACCTATTTAATTGACTAAATTGAATAGTTAGATGAGTATAAATAATTTGTTGATTAATAATAGGAGTTATTAAACAAATTAATTTTTACATGTCTACATTTTTCCCCTCTTTAATGTGGCACTGCAAGTGGTGTCGCGTCAAAGAAAAGAAAATAAGTTTCCCAAGAATAAATTAGGTGCCTAAGATTTGTGTCGAAGCGATCATGGGTGCGAGGTTGTGTCCCTTGAGAAATGAATGCAACAAAAAAATGTTTGTGGAATTTTCTTGGAAAAGGATGCAAATAGGAGAAAGAGGTGGTACATTTTGATATCTTAGCTTAGTATTTCTTATTTATTACACATTTAATGTTTGGGGTGCGGTACTTGGGAAATTAATGGGGTAGAAAATATTGTAGACCAGAGACATCAGTTCATGGATCGGCATCTGTGAAGATGTGGATTGCCAGATCAGTATCTACGTAGACGCGGGTTCATAAATTGCATCTCTGCAAACATTTTCCAGGGGTCGACTAAGTCGAGACTGCAATGCATGGATCACCATCTCTTCCAACGGGATTGGGACAAAAAGAAAATTGTCTCGCACCAGGGGGCATAAAGGGGCCAAGGGGCATAATTCCATAATTAGGAGGGTTTGGGTAGATTAAATTTGGGATGGAAAAATTTGTGTTGTTTGCAGGAGCAGTTCTCACCATTGGATTCGAGGGAGAATTGGTTGCCGATGATGGAGCTCGGAGACTAGTTGATGAAGGTAGATTGGGGTTAGTGTCAATTGTAGGGCTAGAATATGTGCTTTAATGGCCTAGGCTATGAGTGCACAATGGGATGACGATGACCTTGGTGGAGTGATGACATAATGACATGATGACATTCCACCTACTAATTGGAGAAGTGACCGTTATACAGCTAGATGTGTAGAAAATAAATAGAGTATCAATCTGGGGACCAGTACCATAGTATCATTTAGAGGAATGTGAATAGTATACACAATCAACCTTCAGAAGAATGTTGGGGAAGTCACCTTGGGACCGGATATCTATGTCATGGTAGGCATCAATACAGATGAGGTTGAGGAGGATCACATCACATTATATCCGATGGGCCTAGTAAGGGGAGGATACTAACAGATCTTTCAGGGCATAGATTTGGCATGGGACAAGTGCATGTGTTAGTGGAGATGATAGAGTTAGCGACGATCTTCTGTTGGGTTTATGTCATGTCAAGTCAGTTATATCATGAGTTATACATGTGTGCTTACTGTAGGGGGCACAATATAGGGATAGGTGTGACTCTACTATGTGTATGGGCCTGGGAGCATATTTTTGTACTGCAACAATTATGTGTTGGAGAGGCTCATCATCCAGGAGATTCATACACATGTTTTTTGGAAACTACAATTGAAACAATTATTATATTTCCATTGATGTCAAACCTTAACTAGTAAGACAGTTTCTATCTTGTAAAGTGTCATATAATTGATTGATGAAGAAGATATGAAAAGAAGAGATAACAAGAAGACCTAGTGAATGGTTGAGTTATGTGAAACTACAATGAGTACTTGGTAAGATTGCACCTTGAAAAGGTAATATATTGTTTATCTTAAGTCTAAGTGAAGTTTGGATGAGTACAAGATACATCTTGACTGAATTAAGAGAAAAATATTAAAGAAACATAAGTTAAGAACAATTTGTGTAGAGTAATGCCGAGCGATGCAGGTGTTGACCAAGCGCTAGTCTAATATGTTGAGAAAATTTTAGTTTTGATTGAGCATCAATATGTGCCAAGTGTCATACAATTATTGAGTTACACAAATATGACCGAGCGAAAGTATACAATATTGACCAAGTGTCAGTATTATAATAGTTTGAGAGAGTTTTGAGATCGCAAATGACATATTTAATTTTCTTTTGATATGTGAAGCGTATTTGAGATAAGGATGATCATCATGGATAATTAAATGAGTATTTAATATATGTTTAACCATTTTTATGTATGGATTCAAGGGTTTTTAGGATATAATCTACAATATAGATGGAAATGAAATGTTGGAAGGATTCATTGGATCTAAACTAAACCTAAGATCTATGGTGATGATTAAGTGGCAATAGATTGAGCTACCTGTTTAGAGAGGTATAAGATTAAAATAATTGTATGTTATGGTGTGTGTCTTATGTTGTTAATTTAGTTGATTGGGAAATATTAGAAGAAAGAAAAAAAGGCTGAAGAGAGCAGTATGACACTGCACAGTGATGATTCCTTGAAGGATTTCTGAGAAGATCAGAGTGATAGACATGAGATTAATGAAGGCCAGTCAGTGAATTAGCATTTGAGATATAATTGGATCTATATTTTCAAAGTGAGTTATATGTTTCAAATAACAATTTGTCGTTACTTTTTAACCATTGTATCAGTTGCAAAATCCTTTTAAACAAGGTTGACCTAACAGTCATATTGTTAAATCCTTTTAATAAAGGTAAAATTCTAATGGAATTGTCTAATCCCTCTAACAAGTCTGACTTCTAACAGAGTGATTATATCCTTTAACCAGGTCGCATTTAACAGTATGTATTGTAACCTTTAACCAGGTTGGCTTTTCACAGAGCTCACTTTAGAAGAGTGATAAACTGGTAGCATGTTATTGGTGGTTTTTCCCATATTGGGTTTCCATGTTAAATACTGGTGTCATACTTGTGTGAATTTTATTTGATGTGTTGTATTGTTAAGAGTTATATTTAGCAATTTGATTACACTAGGAGAGTATGCTGCAAGTTTATATTGTTGATCATATTCTACAGAGACTGAGTAAATTACTCAGTGGATCTTAGTTGGTTGAAGTGTTTGAAAGTTCAATTGGTACATCTAGACCTTGGATAACTAATTCAACCACCCTCTTAGTTATTGTAAATCATTCTAACAATTAGTATCAGAGATATTGTGGTTCTTGTAGAGAAAATTTTGAAGGTACTTGAATCTAAAGATCAAGATGTATAAAAAGGAGGTACCAAGGTTGAATAAGGAGAGCTTCCCTACATGGAAAATTTTGATGAAGATATACCTAGATGGTACTAGAAATGAAGAAAATACTATGTGGAACATGATTACATAAAAATGGTTGTATCTATGATAGCTCAATAGATGAAAGTAGAACAAGAACACAACCAGGAAATGTTGGAGATTGCATCAGCCCTAAGCTATCCTGAATTTGAAGATATTAAAGCTTGCAAAACTGCAAAATAAATGTGGGATACATTGGAAACTATCTATGGAGGTGGTACAAATGTACTGAGAGACAAATTTGAAAGCTTGATAGGCAATTTTGATGACATGAGAATACAAGATGGTGAGACTATTATTCAGTATTATAGTCGAGTTAAGGAGGTTGTATATGCTATTAGAGGAGAAAATGGAACTATTAGTGATGATACTATTATTAGCAAGGTACTGAGAACCTTATTTCCTATATATGATATTAGAATACCTACTATACAAGAACTGAGATGTACTCCTAGTAACAACTTAACTCTGGAAGGTCTAGTTGGTAGACTTACTACTTTTGAAATATCAATTTTTGATAATTTTACTCCTAACCATGTTGATTCTGCATTCAAATCATAATTGAATCTTTATAAATCAAGAAAAGGAAAAGTAAGACATGTGAATAGTGACAATGAAACTTATGATGAAGATCTTGATGAACTTGAAGCACTTATGGCTAGAAAACTACTCAGAGGAAGAGGAAAATTCAAAGGTAAACTTCCTATAATTTGTTTTTCATGAAACAAAGTTGGCCATATTGTTGCAAGATGTCTTGACAGGAATGACAAGGATGAGAGAAGAGAAAGAAAGTATAAGGAAAAAAGGGATAACAAAGATATCAGAAAGTATAAGGACTATAAGGAAAAAGGTAAGAAATCCTGCTATATTGCTAAAGAAGAAACTAATAGTGAATCTGATAAATCTGATAACAGTGATACATAAGTATTTTATGTAGCTATGAAAGATGATTTTTGATAAAGATGAGAAAACTACACTTATTTCTTATATGAGTAAAGCTGACAGATGGATAATTGATAGTGATTTCTCACATCACATGACTGGTAATAAAAGTAAATTTGAAATCTTAAACTATTGCAAACGTGATAGTGTTAAGTTTGGTAATGAAAAACCATGTCCTATGAAAGGAAAAAGGATCAATAAAATTGACTGATAAGATCATATGTGAAAATGCCTATTGGGTGGAAGGAGTAAAATATAACTTTTTGAGTGTTTCTCAGTTGAATACTTTTGGATACCGATTTGAGTTTCATCATAGAAAAGATAAGATCTTTGATGCTACTAGTGAATTGATTGGAAGTGGAGAACAAACAAGAGGTAATTTGTTCTATCTAGATTTATCTGATGACATGTGTTTGTTTGCACAATATGATGATATATGGTAACGACATAAGAGGTTATGCAATGTGAAATTTGAGAGTTTGGTAAACATTAGTAAGATGAAAAGAGTAAGAGGGTTACCAAGATTGAAGAAACTTGATAATGTTATGTGTAAGAAATGTTAGTTGGGAAAAATGACAAAGTATAGTTTCAAGAGCAAAACCTATACTTTAGATGATGTTTTGGAATTTGTTCATACTGACCTTTGTGGACCTATTGGTGTACAAAGCTACCAAAGTGATAAATATTTCACACTGTTTGTTGATGATTACTCTAGAATGATGATTGTAATGTTTCTCAAAGAAAAATATTATGCTTTTCAGTTGTTTAAGTGGTATTTGGAAAAAGTTGAAAAAGAGACAGGTAAGAAGTTGAGATGTGTGAGATCTTAGAGAGGAGAAGAGTTTATATCAAATGAGTTCAACTTATTCTACAATGACAGAGGAATTAAAAGACTGATTTTTTCTCCAAGGACTCCCCCACATAATGGCATAGTTGAAAGAAGGAATAGATCAATAATGGATTGTGCTATAAAATTGATGATAGAAAATAATGTTGCACAAAAGTACTAGAGAGAAGTTGTAGGTACAAAAGTCTATACCTTGAACCAAGTACAAGTCAAGAAAGGTACTGATATTATACCTTATGAGTTATGGTATGGTTATGCACCTAATGTAAAATATTTTAAAGTTTTTGGGAGAAAATGTTATATACCGAAGGACAAAAGAAATGGAAAACTTGATGCTAAAAGTGATGAAGGTATATTCTTAGGTTATTCCACTAAGAGAAAACCGGACAAGTGTTTGAATAGTAACGCTAAAAAATTTGTGGAAAGTGCAAATGTTAGAATTGATGAATATGCAGAAAAGAATGAAGTGGAATGCAAGAAAGAACCTGAAGATTACAAATATTTCATTTAAATGAATGAAGGAGAGATGAGCAGTGTGCCTGAAACTGAAAAATAAGTTGTCGTACAACTGAATGATGTTGCTGAGCAACAACAAGAAAATGTTGAGATACAGAAAGATGTTTCTGAGCATTAGGAGAAGACTATCGAGGAAGAAGCAAAGACAAAAAATGAACCTAAAATTAACTTTTATGATGAATCTAAGAATGAAAAACAAGACAAAAGAAGACCAAAGCCTACACTAGAAAAAATATGTAACAATAAATCATAAACCAGATCAATTTTTTGGAGACAAAGATTCAGAGGTCATGAAAATAAGTGAATTGAAAAATTAGACATACTTATTATGTGAATTTGAGGCAAAAATAGTAAAAGATGCTTTAGTAAATGAAGATTGGATACAGGCCATGAATAAATAAATTGATCAAATTGAGAAGAACAAAACCTGGACACTAGTAGCTAGACCAAAAGACAAGAATTTTATTGGAACAAAGTGTATATTTAGAAATAAGATGAATGAACATGGAGAAGTTATAAGAAACAAGGCCAAAATGGCATGAAAAGGTTATGCACAAGAAGAGGGTGTTTTCTATGGTGAGACGTTTGCTCCGGTTTGAAGAGTGGAAGGAGTTAGAACTCTACTGGCTTATGCATCTTACAAATGATTCATTGTATCAAATGGATGTCAAATCAACATTTTTGAATAGAATAATGGAAGAAGAGGTATACATTGAACAAGCTGAAGGATTTATTGATTCAAACAAGAAGAATATGGTTTTCAAGTTACATAAAGTATTTTATCAATTGAAGTAAGCCCCTAGAGCATGGTATGAGAAATTTCACAATTACTTAGTCAAGGTTGGATTTACAAGGACCAATGACGACAATAATCTGTACTTAAAGTATGAGAAAATTAAAGGGATATTGTTAGTTGAAATATTTTTTGATGATATCATATTTGGAGGACAAGACGTTTTATTCCAATTATTTGAAAAAGAGATGTAAAATGAATTTGAGATGTCTATAATTGGAGAGATCAAATTATTTGTTTTTTTGCAAGTATATCAGATGAAGAAAGGTATCTACATTACCCAATCAAAGTATATCAAGGTGATACTGAAGAATGTTGGCATGGAGGACTCTGTCATGCCCAAATTTTACATCTAAAAATGCAACATTTTTTTTTGAATGAAAATAAATGCAGTGGTTGTATCAGTTTGCGAGGTTTCCAAGTTTACTATTTAGTTAAAAAGTTTACAAGGTTAGTGGGTTAGGTTACATTAGTGGAAAGAGTCATAATTAGGGTCAAGGTGAATCATCGCCACATGCCAACATCCCTCAACCCATATTTTTGTAACCTAAGTTTAAATTGCTAAAATTTAAAAGATAGGTTATTTGCCCTACTTGCATCTTGAGAAAAGAATCTAAACTAATAATTGGTTAACCAACTCGTTAGCCTAATCACCAATTATGAAAGGAGTCTTATAAGTCCTATAAATTATCATTGAAAGGGGTTAATATAAAATAACTTAATTACTCTTTTAATAAAGTTTGAAGATGGTAAATTATTTCATTTAAATGTTCAATGATGTTATCTCTCTCTTTTCAATGAAGTGTATTAAAGTTCAAAATTCACGGATTAAATCTATAATTTAAAATCCTAATATCTACTATTCCACTAATACCATAACTAATCTAATCCAAGAATTCAACATGTAATTACTATATCCTAGTATCAATAATATAGAATATGTTATTTAATTCATGTTTCATTGAACCTTTTAAATTTTATTTAATATAAATATATTATTAGAATAGATTTATTTGAAATCCTTGTTTATTATTTCTTAATTAAAACTGTTTACAAAAGTCACTAATTAAACTCCTACATTAATCACTTAAATAAAATCATTTATAAGTACTATGAATTATTTAAATACATTTTCATGTGTTTTATAAAATTCTTAATTTAATTTCAATCCATGAGTTCCTAATCATACGCATTTAAAATGTATTAATTTAATCATTAAAGTCACTTTTAAAAGTGTCTAGTTGAGTTAATTTACTTAATAAATACTCAAGAATTCCTCATAAACTAAGTTTAATCATTGATTTAATAATCCAATTAACTCTTATTTTCTAACACCTATCTTATTAATATAATAATCACTTAATTATCATTAGAATGTTCCTCAATAATTAAGTTTAACTATTAGATTATAATACCCACATAAAAAAAATTAAAGTTTAAAAAAATTAGTTGGTAAAATAGTTCAAGTTATTCTATTGCACCAAAAATAAATTAACATCCTGAAATTAAAATCATAACATTTAATATTTCAAGTAGTAATTACAACTAATAAAAGTTGCAAATAATAAAACAATTGTATAATTGTTTACCTATATCAAATTTAACTTAATAAAATTTAACTCTAAGGTTATCTCACCATTAAGCATTTAACAAAAAGCATCTATTGATGACATGTAACTGATTAAATGTTTGATAATGTTAAGTTGAATATAATGCAAGGCATTAAAATCAGTTAATGATTTGTATTGTCATTGATGTCAACTTGATATCATCTATATGGTCATGTACATAATACCAAAGACTTCAGAGAATCAATGGAACAGAGATTATGATCTTAGCAATGCATAAAAGTCATGTATTCACTAAGTGACAAACAACACCGACAGAGTGCACACCATCGGTAAAGGTAAACAGAAAAAGTCATAGTGATACCCGATGAGCAGAAGACAGTGTTGTGTGATGAAGAAAAATCACAGGATACCCAACGAGCTAAAAATAGAGATGCCCGATGAGAAAAATCCAATAATGCCCGATGGATGGAGATCCCAAAGCTGACTGGCAGTTGTCACCGATGACTAACTACAGAGTTGACTGACAGAACAAAGAGTTCAAAAAATGACAAAATATCTAGCTGGCAGAGCTTAAGGATAGACTTAACTGGTTGTTTTAATTGTTTTCTTTGACCAGAGTTAATTAATTGATTTAAAGAAGATTTGTATGGTTGGAAAGAAGATAACTACAAGATGGAGTTAAAGTTGTAAATCAAATTGGATAAATTGTTTTTCATGCCAAAAATTAAGAATCAAGAATCAAGATTGAAGGAATATCATGTCTATATAAGAGATGAGTGTAATTCATTTCCATAAGCATTCACATACACGGGAAGGGGAGTGAATAGAAAGATGATGCTGAAGAGAAACTGATGAAGGATAACTTTATACAATCTTGATCAATCAAGTTGAAGAAGAGCTAAAGAATTCTTCAGACACTGACGAACAGTGCAGCACATCATAGAGAAAAAAGTGTGGAGCACAAAGAATTAAATTGATACATTGATCATAGAGGTAATGTACTTAAATAGATCTAAAAATATGCAATTCAAGTTGCATTAGAAACAGGTCATAATGTTTCAGTTTAACCATTGAAGCATCAAGTCTCTTAATAGAGTAGGACTTAACCGTCTTCTATAATTGAGGTATATCCTAATAGATTGCCAAAAAGGTTGATTCATGAAAGTAGCATTGGAATTGCATAAAGCCTATTTAATGCCTAAGAAGAAGGTTGATTCAAGGATGGTAGCAAGATTTTCCTAAAGCCTATTAACAGTCTAAGAAGGAGGCTGATTCAAAGATGGTAGCAAAATAGATGCCAGATACTAAGTGACAACCTCTATGTATAAAATCCTATAACAAGGTCACACCTAATAGTGTGTTTGTAACCTTTAACATGGTTGGCTCCTAATAGGGCTCACTTCAGAAGAGTGAAAATTAGGGGTACTGGTCCTAGTGGTTTTTCCCTTAACAGGGTTTCCACATTAAAATCTATGTGTTATGTCTATATGGATTATTACTTTATTGTTTTACATTTTACATATGCATTTTTGGATTGATTGGTATACTCTGTATATTTACTGAGTATCGATAAATAGTTTTACTGCTTATTGGTTATAAAGGAGAATAAGGACAGACAAGGTAAACCGATAGATAGTTAATTATTATAAGTATTTCATGGCATACATCTTGTAGGGACTTAATAATCTGAGGATTGTTGATTGGTGGTTAGTGATTAAAGGATAAACATTTGAGGCCAGTGATTCACCCCCCTCCTCTTATTTATTACTAACAATTGGTATCAGAGCTTTTGTGCTTAGAAGGAAGGTTTCAAGACCTAAGTAAAGATCACAAGATGAGCAGACGAGATGTGCCCAAGTTGAACAAAGACAATTTTGCTTCATGGCAAAGCAGGATAAGACTCCACTTATTAGGTATTGGTTATGATGTTACTCATTACTTAGATATTGAATATGTGTTACCTATAGGACCATTGACAGTAGATCAATTGAGAGAGAAGCATGAGCATAACTGCAAGGTTATAGAGCTTTCATCCTCACTCTCTGATGCTGAATTTGAAGATGTCAAGGACTTCAAAACTACAAAGAAAATATGGGACAAACTAAACCTTGTACATGGAGGTGATACAAATATTCTGAGAGCCAAGGAAGAAAGCCTTAGAGGAAATTTTGATGATCTCAGAATGAAAGAAGGAGAAAACATCACACAGTACAACACAAGAATAAAAGAAGTAGTCAATGCTATACATGGTATTGGAGGTACACTTGAAGAGGAGATAGTGGTAATTAAAATCTTAAGAACCTTATTGCCTATATATGCTATTAGAGTTTCTTCTATTCAAGAAATTAGAGCAGTAGAAAATAATACAGTTACTCTTGATAGCTTAATTGGTAGACTAATTTCATTTGAGATGAATAACTTTGACAATAGTGTCTTACCAAATTTAGAATCTGCATTTAAGTATTCTATGAAAATAAGCAAATCCAATCATAGATGCTCATCTAGAAGGGACAGTGAAAGTGATGAAAGTGAAGAAGAAGATCTAGATGAAATATAAGAACTTATGGCTAGAAGAATACAGAGAGGCAAAGGTAAATACAAAGGCAAGTTACCACTTGTATGCTTTAATTGTAAAGAGATTGGACACTTTGCTGCAAGATGTCCTAACAGAAGAAAAGATGACAGAAGTGATGACAGATATTTTGAGAAGAAATTTGATAGAGGTGATAACAAAGATTACAGAGGTTACCAATGATCAGAAAGAAAGGATACCCAAGACTACAAGGATAAAGGAAAGAAGGCTAGCTACCTAGATTCTTGCAAAGATGAAGATACTAACACCGAACCTGATGATGACATTGAGATGGTATTTGTAGCTATGAAGGATGATTCAGATGAAGATGAAAGGTATGAAGAAACTGCACTCATATCTAAGGTTAGTAAGAATGTATCTAAATTATAGATAGTGGCTACACTCACCATATGACCGGTGACAAAAATTTTTTTAACACTTTTCAATATTATAATGGTGGTCCAGTAAGAATGGGAAATGATACACCTTGTCTAGTTGAAGGTAAAGGAACAATAATGCTGAATAACCTGATTAAATATGAAAATAATTATTGGGTAAAAGGATTGAATTATAATATGTTGAGTGTTTCTCAGTTGAATAATTCAGGTCACAGAGTAGCATTTGAGAACAGAAAGGCAAAGATGTTCAATGAATTAGGAAAAGTCATTGGCACTGGTGAATAGACTAAAGCTAACTTATTCTATCTGAATGATACTAACACCACTTTCTTAATGACTAGAAATGAAGACATATGGTTGTGGCACAAAAGATTATGTCATGTGAATTTTGAAAACATGATGAAAATAAGCAAAAGAAGAAGTGTAAGAGGCTTACCGGTGATGACAAAGCCAGACAACATCATCTACAAAAATTTTCAAAAGGGTAAAATGACAAAGTCTAGTTTCAAAAGTAAAACCCATACATCTGATGATATTCTAGAATTAGTCCATACTGATTTATGTGGACCTATGAGGACAAAGAGTTATTATGGA
>MU223823.1:4733923-4756232 GCA_018584345.1 Thuja plicata | reverse complement strand
ACTATGTCATTTAAATATATTTTATTATTTTAATATAATAAAATATATTGATTAATCTCTGTATTAATTTAGCATTTATAAAATGACAGAATAACAAAATAATAAAATATATTTAAATGATAGAATACATATATTTGTAAATCTCTCTATTAATTCATCATTTATAAAATGATAGAATAACAAAATAATGGAATATATTGAAATGATAGAATATATATATATATATATATATATATATATATATATATATATATATATATATATATTCAGTATTTATAAAATGACAGAATAACAAAATAACATAATATATTTAAATGACAAAGTATATATTAAAATAACAGAGAGAAAGTAAATGAAAATGCATACATGTATATGTAGGAGAGGCTTTTACCTATGCATATATGTATGTTTATATAAATGTTTCTACATATATTATGTATCATTTTATTTTCTTAGGATCAAATGGGAAAAATTCTTTCATTTCTATAATCAAAATTTAAAGAAACATGCACATATAAATGTAAACACTATTTTCAAATGAACTCATGCTTTTAGATAAGAAAATACAAATGAGCTTATTTGCTTCTTTGCTTCTTTCTATTTTTTTCCTTTTCAGAATACATGGATGATTACAAATTCCAAGGAACCATTTTTATCACTAAACTTTCTCCACACATAATGAAAATTTTCTATACTCATACAAAATCTATTTAATCTTCTATTCCTAGAATTTTAAAGCCTTCCTTTCACATAATGAATAAGGTCCTAATACATTAGCCACATTGGCTATTACATTTACAAAAAATAAGTAGAACATATAAATATTTTTTCTCAAGCTTTTCTCTTCTTCCTTCAAGTGTTCATATGCATCCAAAAATCAGCAAAAAAAAATATGAGAAGACCATGTGATGCTCACCTCCCAGTCTAGGCCTCTAAGAGGCCACCCCAAGCTTGGGGAACCAAGATTAGGCAGGTAACACTCAAGAAAACAAAAATAATAATAACAACAATAAATTCCCTCCCAAGGCTTAACACAAGTATCTTTTATACCAGCTTCCCAAGGGTGAAGGTGGACAAGATACGCTAATGGGAGAATAAGGAAAATACAAGGTTACAAGCCTTCAACAAGGCAACATTCTCACATCTACAAAATGTAGTATAACATCACATCTCCCATAGCATGCTCATCCAAATGGCCGAAACCCTTATTTCCCCCAAAGCACAAATTCTTCAAGCCTACCATGGACCCCATAATCCATGGTGCATCCCTGTCTCCCCAGGAGAGAGACTCTACACCAACAGGGTTGTCATCTTCCCTTCATCCTCAAGGCTACTCTTCCCTCCCAAGGGTGAGTTTGGCCTTGCACAATCCCATACAAAAAAAATTTACTACACACACATAGATTCATCTTTTACAAACACAACAAGAACTACACATAAAAAGATTGTATGATCAACATGATACAAACACAACATATCTACACATTATGTCATGAAAAATAAAACAAAAAAACATTATTCCTTCCTTCGTTCATGAATCCATATGTAACAAACACCATTAATGGAGGAGAGAGAGAGAGAGAGAGAGCTTGGAGCCACCAACCTTGATACTAGGAGTTATGGTAAGATTTGTTTTTGGAGCTTTTACCCTTTTTCCCATTTTGTCAAAGTCTTCCCTCATTCACTAGTTGTCTCTAAAGTTGGAGAGTGGGTGTTCAAACTCTCAAACATGGAGAGTCGCCACTAAAAAGGCCACTAGAAACTCATGGTAAAAAGGAAATACTCTCATTGGTTTCTCTTCCCCAAGCTCTTACAACTTTATAAAAATGGATCCTAAAAGGAAAACTCAAAAAGCTAGGAAAGGTCTTAGCACGTAAATGGAAGGGTGGTCTATCCAAGATCATGCTTCCAAAATTTGATTTTCGTCCATCTTGAAAATCCAACTTGAAAAAAATCAAATTTTGGAAGGGTCTCTTGGCCAACCAAGGGTTATCCTAGGGTTAAAAATGACCCTTACCCATAGGTATATCAAGTGATCTACCTAAAAAATGACCCTAATACACCCCTAGACACTTTTCTAACCCTCCAAAAGTCCACTTAAAGCATGGTAACAAAATTCAATTGAAATGACCACACCTTCAGCTCCCTAACCAAGGAATGAACATGGGGATCCACTATGGTACTAACCTAGGTAGTTGGACACCCAATCCCCAAGTGTACATGTCATGGTCTAAAGTACATATACAAACACTTACATATCACTAGACACATGGTATATCCACTTGAGCATAAAACACAAAGAATTAAATATGAAATTAACATTTATGAACTAAATACAAACAACCAAACACTTACATTTACAAATTAAATCATGATACAGTGATGTCTTGTCTCTCATTAGACAAAACCTTGGCTTTAACTTAATTCACATATACCTATGCTTGGTTCTCCGATTTATTTCCATGGTCAAATTCCCTGCACACTAAAATCAAACATCAGTTGTCCAAGGAAACAATTCATACATTAAATCGATATACATAATGAACAAAATTCCAACACATGTCATTTACAACCTATACCACATAATTCACCAATAATTCCAAAACACTATTCCCAAATCAATTCTCTCATGAAAATATTGGCAGACATCGAATCATCATATAATTTTAATTGTCATCAATATCACTTGAGAACACAATTCACATCTTAGTGCAGTTAATCCTAATTGTGTCATCTTAATGATAATCTAATCCTACTTAAAATAGTGCATATAATGATAATCCATCATAACATTTTCATGTTAGCCCTTTAATTTAACCAATCTATTATTTAATTGCAATTCCCTTTTAATCATTAAATGAACATCTCTACATACAATCACGACTCAACTCAAATGATTAGTTCATGTTCTTATGAAAATAACATATAAGCACCTATCATTTATAAGAATCATAACTTATCCATTGTGAGTACAATTCCCTTATTCTAATTCAATCCATGTTATTTAAACACTTAACTATTGGTCATGAAAATCAGTAAATCAATAAGCTCTACTGCAACATAATGTTTTTGTAGAACTGTTAACACGAGTAAGAAGATATAGAGTACATAAATGTCTAGGCTTATCCAAAAATATATAATTCCATAATGTATCATAAAGGGTTCACATACAAGTTCCTTAAGGAAGATGGTATTCTATGCTGACCCAAGTAGGGTCCCTCTAAAGTTTCAAGCACAACAGTGGGCATAGCCACAAAATGAGAACAAGGCTAAATTGGACCAAGTGAGTCACACAAATGCCTCTAGAAAAATTATCACAACATCACAAGATCATCGCAACCACAAATATCATAACATATCAGAACCTCACAATGCATCTCAAGTCCAACGAAGGTCTTACAAATTAGGTAGGCACAGATTACCCCAAGAGTAAAATCTCATGAGGGTACTACAAGGTCTAAAATGTAATAACAAACTCAATCCATGACCCTCAAAATGTCAATCATAAAAGGGAAAGGAGGGAGGCTCTACATCACCCCCCTAAGGACTAGGCTTACTCCTAGAAGTTGATGCACCAAATAAAGGCAACATATATAGGTGCGATGACTATATCTAAACCAAATGTGAGTACTCAAATAGAGGTTTCCTAATGCACCAATTTAATGTTAGCTAAGGAATATAACACACACCAAAAGTGTACCAGTATATTGACATAGTCAAATACTCAAGGATACAATGTAAGCTATAAACACATACTCTAAGGTCTCAGTCAACCAAGGAACATAGAAATCCTCACTACTTATGAGAGGGCATCCAGAGATGAACATATTCCTCCAAGCTCCTTCATTCGTAGTGTCAAGAGCTTTTGAGTTATTGACTCAGAAAAATCTTTGCATAATTATCTAGATTAATAGTAAGTCACTACCATGTTCACTTAGAGCACCTCTTATATCCCATTAGAATCTCATAAATTCTCCCCAAAACTAGTGTCCTTAACAAAATACACACAAATAAGATTTTCTCTAGAGTGGAAGGGTGATTACCAAATTAGAGATCAAATGCACTCCTTCCATTCGATGGAATAAATAGGGTACAACTAAGTCTCCCTAATGTAGGAGAAATGTGAAGTGTTGGTGCTGAGAGATATTTCATTCTAGGGAACATGTTCATTTTCCCTAATGTATCCAGTCTAACCTTATACTAGGTGGAAATGGATCCATAAAGCAGACATCCTGTCACTCGCATATTTGCACCAAATCAAAAGAGGGTAAACTATCGCTAAGAGCTTTTGTACTCCTTAATCCCACTTCTAGGAATTTCGCTTAACAATTTATCCTCTGGTATCCCAAATCTCTAACATGGATTCTCACCAAGAGTGAAAAGGAAACCTAACCAACACTTAATCATATCCAAAATGAAGATAAGAAGTAATGGTTTTTTCATCATATGATCATCAAGGCCCACCACATGGGCCAAAATCACAAGTGGACTAGATCATTCCTAGCTATACATCATCCCATTTCTAAGAAAAGGGTACATTATAAGTCCTAACTCACATTAAGGGAAATACGGGACTCCATAGAGTATGCACACTAAGCCTTATTGCCAAATTTCAATACTAGACCAATACTGAATAAGCTATGTAAGTTCATCAATTAGAGTAGCATCTATACACCATTTCCAATTTATGCACAATAAAGGTAGTTGCAACATCCAATTATTCTTTATTGCTCAAAGTAATAATTCATGCCACTAGAGTCCTTTCATGGTACATACTTACCAAAAATCACATAATATGGTATGCACACCTATTCATGGCCAATTGCAATTTGTATGTTTGGATTAACTTGTGCCAACATGTATTAACATTATTCCCATTTGGCACTCCCTTTCAAGTCAAAAGAATTTCCAAACCCTGCTACACCTTCAAAATAGAGTTTAAATCCTATCTCCTAAGTTTAGTATTACCCGACAAGGAAAACTAATACATTCTCCTCGGTGTTTCCCCTGATACATTATATCAGTGGCCCATATTGGGCCTGATAGAGTCATACAACATAGGACTAAGCAGCATAAGAAAACATTCAAAATAGTCACCATGATCAAAAAGTAAAAGTACAATTGGGAAAATTAAATTCCAACAATAAATTTCAAAGTGAGCTCACTTCAACAATAAATCCAATGTGACAATTTTCATAAAGAAAAAGATACAAAATCTGGTGACTAATTCTAATCACAAGAAAACCCAAAAGATGCTAGCCCACACAACATGTGGAAAGTTCCAGCAAGAAAAATAAATAAATCCAAAAAAAAATAAAAAATCACTGACGGAACAATGCAACTGAAATCAAACACATAAGAGGGAGTATCCACCAAGGATTATGAGGGAACACTTCTTAGTAGCCTTAAGGCACACATTCTATACTCACCTACAGACTACTATACTTTCAGTAATTATAGTATTATAAAGACCAATACAAGTTTCGTTTATCTTGCATGCACATGTGATACTTTCCCTATGTCAAAGAATCATTACATGGTTACCACATAAATTATGATCTCTTAGAGGAGGAGGGGTGCTCATTGACCTACAGAAAAGGCTAACTAATAATCGTTAGAGTTCTTCCCATCACTGGGGTACAACTTAATGTACAAGCCCCAAATTAGTTTCAATGGTTTAGACACCATGCAGATCTTGGAGGGCTTTGGTTGCGAACTCTACTCCACATAAAGAAGGACAGTTTTGACTTACACAAGGGATTTATTGCACTTAGTTCACGGTAAAAGTGAGGTCACAGGGAATAGGTACTAGGTATGCATGATGCCACAAATAGTAGTAACCCATCATAATGTCGCACATTTGTAGCCTTAACACACCCTCATTCTAGTTTACTTTCTACATGTAAGTAGCATAACAAGGGGTTTCCTACCCAAGCAAAGTATATTCCTAGGTGAAGCATAATTGTTTGTAGGGTTCCTAGTTTTGAACCTGGCTCTAATACAAAAATGTCATACCCAAATTTTACATCTAAAAATGCAACAAATGTATTGATTTTTTTGAATGAAAATAAATGCAGTGTTGGTAATAGTTTGTGAGGTTTCCAAGTTTACTATCTAGTTACAAAGTTTACAAGGTTAGTGGGTTAGGTTACGTTAGTGGAAATAATCATCATTAGGGTCAAGGGGAATCATGGCCACATGCCAACATCCCTCAACCCATATGTTAGTAACCTAAGTTCAAATTGCTAAACTTTACAAGATAGGTTACTTGCCCTACTTGCATCTTGAGAAAAGAATCTAAACTAATAATTGGTTAACCAACTTGTCAGTCTAAACACCCATTAGGGAAGGAGTCTTATAAGTCCTATAAATTATCATTGAAAGGGGTTGATATAAAATAACTTAATTACTCTTTTAATAAAGTTTGAAGATGGTAAATCATTTGATTTAAATGTTCAATGATGTTATGTCTCTCTTTTCAATTAAGTGTATTAAAGTTTAAAATTTAGAGATTAAATCTATAATTTAAAATTGTAATATCTACTATTTCTTTAATACCATAACTAATCTAATCCAACAATTCAACTATGTACTTACTATATCCTAGTATCAATAACATAGAATATGTTATTTAATTCATGTTTCATTGAACCTTTTGAATTTTATTTAACAGAAATATATTATTAGAATAGATTTATTTGAAATCCTTGTGTATTATTTATCAATAAAAAATCTTTACAAAAAATCACTAATTAAAATCCTACATTAATCACTTAAACAAAATCATCTATAAGTACTATGAATTATTTAAATACTTTTTCACGTGTTTTATAAAATTTGTAATTTAATTTCAATCCATGAGTTCCTAATCATATGCATTTAAAATTTAATAAGTTAATCATTAAAGTCACTTTTAAAAGTGTCTGGTTGAATTAATTTACTTAATAAATACTCAAGAATTCTTCATAAACTAAGTTTAATATTGATTCATTAATCATTGATTTAATAATCTAATTAACTCTTATTTTCTAACACCTATCTTATTAATATAATAATCACTTAATTATCATTAGAATGTTCCTCAATAATTAAGTTTAACTATTAGATTATAATGCCCACATCAGGGATAACTTTAAGAAACCCCCCCCACTCGTAAAAAGTATAAAATTGTGGTGAATCACATTTTTTTTGGAGGGAAATTTTTTAATATTGATGTGATTTGTGTTTCAAATTATGGATATTTAGTGGTGAATTTTTTAATAATGTATACCACTTTTATAAAAATATGGCAACAACAAATGATTTTAATAGGAAAATTATTAATTTAATTGGCGAATTAGACTTCCTTATACTGATAAATTATGGCAAAATTATTTTCCAAAAATTGTAATTTATTTATTTGTCATGGCGAATGTTTTTCAAAAATACGTATAAACTTGGCGATTTAATACAATAGTTGTATAGTTGGTATGGCGATTTAATAATTGGAAATAGTTAATAAATTTTCATTCTCCTAAGTTTTCATTCTCAAAGAATGACATGTGTGATGATTCTAGATAGATTTTTAAGTAAAGGAGTTATGTCACCACATTTCTTCCAAAATGCACCTTCCACCATTTATCTCTTTTAATCCAATGGTTCTGATTTGATGTTGAAGTTGCATCAGGTCCCATCACTATGACGTCACGGAATCACACGTCTTTTAGATTACAACATATCAACAGCCAAAGGTGAATTTTGGGCCTTTTATTGGTCTTCATAATCTTTACAACAAACTCTTGGCAGAATCATGACACATGGTATGATTGATCGTACCATTAAGCCCACAATCAATCATACCATGTCTCATGATTCCACTAAGAGTTCGGCGTAAAGATTATGAAGACCAACAATAGGGTTGAAATTCACCTTTGGTCATTGATATAATCCAACAGACGTGTGAGTCTGTGACCTCAATTTCTGAAATAAAAAAAGAAGAATTATTTTGGAAATCTTTAGTAATATTAGATAGAAATATAAATTAATAGCGATGAGTAGATGACATCAATTAAAGTAATGTCAATTAATGGCTTCTTAGATGGAGCCTTTCAATTTTCAATGACAGATATGTATTAATTAGCTCGATCAAATAATTCCTTCAAGTTAACACTTAAATGAAAACATCATGTCATCTAAGGACATTGTTTTCTAACCGTTCGATGATCTTACATCAATGGTAAAGCTTCATTTCCTGCCACAGCTAATGTACTTTGAATATTGATCCTGTGGAGTGGGCACAGGTTTAAAGTTTTTTTATAATAAGAATTATTATGTCCACCTACGTGACACGATCTTTTCGGCCTTCATTATTCCAAAAATAGAAAATGTCTTATCACAACTGTTGTTTCCAATATCACCCACTATTGCATTAAATATGAAAGATTTGGAGATTTTTGAAGGAAAGTTACCATTTAACTTAGAAATCAATTAGATCTTTAGGGGAGAGAAACAATTCCAATCAGGGCTTATAAATAAATGATCTACGCTCGTTAATTTACGATTGTGAAAGTAGATTTGTGAAAATAGTCTGTGAGTGCTAGGTTCTCTTTGATTTTTGTCATAAATTAGAATACTAATTTTAGTTTGATTTTCAATGGAAACTCCAATTCATTTAAGATGCACTGCCTTGGAGGATCAAAAGGCCTTTTTGGGCCTGGTCACAGACCCAATCCTGGTGTCTATTGCTACAGAGTTGGGAGCCTTCACCAAGGAGGCTATAAGGATGGTGCTGGGATGTGAATTTCTAGAGAGTGAAAATAGGTATATAGTTAACACCGACAATTTGTCTCAGTACATGGCATCTTTGTTGGGCCTAGGGGGAAAAGGTGGATATTCTCATGCTTCTGAGGAAAGTTTTCAAAAAAGAGTACCTCGGCGACGATGTGAGTGTTGTCATGTTTGCAAAATTGGATTTGGAATTCCTTGGGAAAATGATTTGCCTAGGATTCTACAACCAGGAGAAAATGTTCCTAGGAAACCATTTCTACTGAATCTTGATGTTGATAAGCTCACGCATCATCAGAAGTGGGCATAGATTGGGAGGGATTTCCTCTAGAAGTGGTACCTACTGGAGGAAACCAAGGACTATCAATGGCTAGAATAATTCTCTGAGATTATCCTCTCTTCAAAGTTGCACATAGAAGGAAGGGAGCCTGAGCTGGATAGTCCTTGACTATGCCTCCCTTTGTCCCTGACCCTATGAAAAATATGAAAATGTTTTAATAAATTCGAACTGATTTTCTTTTTTGTTTTGATTATAAGAATCATTAATAGATATGGCCTATGAGTATCGTTGAATTGTAAATTTGTAATTAAATTTTGCCTAATGTAATATAAAATATTTGCGTTGCACTTTTGTTTCATGTAATAATTAAATGTTTCCAAACTTTATCATTTAATGGTTATATTCATTAGTGTGTATTAAATTATTAATATTTTAAAATCGTAACAATCGTTGGATTACAAGAGATGAACGGTTGAAGTTTATTTTGGAAGTACTATGGGTTTCAAAGATCTTTTCTGAAAAAATCACTCTAGAAACATGACACGTATAATTAAATTTTAATTTGTACATGTTTTTAATTTAATATTCATTTAAATCACTGCAGAAATGTGACACGTGAAACAATCTTCAATGATCCACCTATCTTAAAAGAAAATCTAACAATCTTAAGCTATTAATATTTTTAGTTGATTTACTCTATTATATGCTATTAATATTTTAAAATTGTAACAATCAATCGATTATGAGAGATGAACGGTTGAAGTTGTATTTCGAAAGTACTATGGGCTTCAAAGACCTTTTCTAAAAACTTGCTCTAGAAAAGTGACATGTGTAATTAACATTTAATTTGTATGCATTTTTAATTTAATATTCATTTAAATCATTCCAAAAATGTGACACGTGAGACATGTAATATTCATTTAATTTGTTACATTTAAGTTTTTATGAATGGTTTTTAACATTTCCTTTTTAAAAACCTATCGACTCGTAGGCTCCTAGCAGTAGAGCAAAAAAGAACTGTTAAACTGTGGATGAAGATTTTGAGACTGTAATTTGTGAGATCCTTAGCCATTCTAACTTCTATCTATCTAGATTTAAAAATATAATTTTAGGTAAGAAATATATCCTGATGCATCCTAATTTTTTAATGTCAAAATTTTTGTTTAACTTGATTTTGAAATTTTAATTCTTGCATGTACAGTTAGGGTTTTCTTAAATTGGGGTTTTCTTAATTAGTTAGTTATTATCTATGATTTTGTTAGTAAATATGTGTGATTCTATGTTTTTTCATTCTTCTGAAGACCAATGGGGAAAACAAAAAACTCAAAGCCAAGGGTAAGCAGATGGGAAAACTTTAATAGACTGCAGAAAACTAGTAGAAATCTCTGGTTTCACTGATGAGTATCATGATGCTTATGATCCTGCTACCAATAGTCAAAGGAGAGTTATATCAATTAAACATACACTGTGAAGTAAGGAAACTAGGCCAAAGAGGTCTGAATTTATAAAATTTAATCCAGTGATAGGCACAAAAATGAATAAAGTTGCTTCGTGGGATGTAGGTTTTGGTTGCATTTTGTTACCCAAAATTTTCCCTTGCCCAAAAATTGTCTTGATTTGTGTAGAAAATTATGATGAAGAAAAAAAAGCAATTGTGAATAAAAGTAATCAGGAAGTAATTTTATCAATAACCTAGGAAGAATTTCTTAGTTTTCTAGACCTAGGGTTTGACTGACAAAACTATAATGTCCATATTGACCTCAGATTGCTGGCAAAAAAATATGAGGCAGTTGCTCCAAATGTAAAAGATTCATTTATAAAGGGTCTAATAGTTGCAGAGGAAAAGGCTTCATTGGGTGAGGACCATAATCCTCTTTATGACTTTAACATTTTTATTCCATGGATTCAGGATACTATATCCTTGCTAGCATTTTTCCTAGGACTGGAAAACAATAGGGAATTGGGTGCTAGCATTCTTCAATTGATTTGGGATATCCATTATGTCAATAAAATAGTAAGATATAATTTTGTTGGACACATGGTTCAATCGATGCAAGAACAATTAGCATTAATTAAAATAGGCAATTCTAAGACATTTAGGTTCACAACCTACTTGTGCTATCTTCTACTAGCCAATAATGCTGCAATATTAATGAGCAATGGCAACAAGCTTGAAATTCAAAGGAGGACATGACTGACAGGTAATCCAATGAGTCCAATAGGTACTCCAATATATAACTAGACACCTCAGATAAGGATGTATGATAACAGAAGAAATTACAGTAATTTTGTAGATTTCTTTTTGGCACCAATGTACAAGAAAATAACAAGCACTCCAATGCCTAGTGTTAATCTCTAAGTTTTTGTTGATTATTTAGTGTCCACACTTAGAGATTTATCCAAGAAGTTTTGGTTGGCCACCACTATGGCCAAGATAAATAGTATAGGCCAAGCTACCTGGAAATTCATTACCGAGCAGAGAAGATCATAGATGTTGAGCTACCCGACAAGTCTATGCCGAGCAACAGGAGTCATTAGTGCCGAGCAAGATAGTTTTGATCTAGGTCAACTATTTTGGGCCGATGTAGTTGAGAATTTAATACTTTCAATAGGATAAATATGCATTTAATTATTTGATCCTAATACATGGCATGTAGCCAATCAGAAAATTGGAATGCCTAGGAGGCATAAGTCTTTTATTTTTTATCGTTGATCTAGATCTATTCATCAAATTCAAAGTGTATAATAATATTGCTTCATACCCTAATTGGAAGATATATAGAGCACAGAGAGAAGGTGCATAAATACATGACAAATGTGTGAAGGGTTGTTTTGACAAGAAGCATATATCTAACAGAGTGAAAGAGCAGTGAGAAGCAGAGTAAGACATCAAATTATAAGATCAGAGAAGACATTGTAAAGAGGAGATCTATTATCAGCATCAGAGTGTATATCAAAGGATTAGAATTTGAGACATTCTAACAAGTGTATCAGGTGAAATCTCTTAATGGAGTGGTTCTAACAAACCTTTCTAAATATCTTAGCCAAGTGCTTACTTTACTGTAAGTTGAAATCCTTTTGCAAGGTAGATTGTAATAATTTGTAGCTCTTAACCGGACAGACCTTTAACTAGGTAGATCACCAGAAGTGATCAAACTTTTTTATCCCTAACAGGCACACTTTATTTTTGTAGTAGTGAAGAATTTTTTTGTGTCATCCCCACCCCAGTTTTACCTATTTGGGTTTCTGGGTTACCAAATTCTATGCATTGTGTTATCTATTTACTGTCATGGATGCTACTAGATGTTAGATCAATTTCATATTTATATGTTTGTGGATCAATTTGTTTTAAAGTGATTAAAGTTGAAGATATGATTCACCCCCCTGTGATTATCTTGCTTTCCCATTATTGTATTTCCAACAATTGGTATTAGAGCTCAGTTCTCCAATAAGAATTTTTAATCATCTTGAGAATACAGATCTTGAGATGGAGATTTACAAATTGGGTAAAGTCATTGAGAATCAAAAGATTGACATTCATCTATCTTTACATCAGCTTGAGATAGCAAGACAAGAATTAAAGAAGTCCTTGATATCAAGGAAAGATTTTTCAAAACAAATGAATGATACTCATTATTAGGAAGAAGACATTGCTAATCTATTTCAGAATGGAGAGTCTACTGAGAGTGATGTAGCGATTGCAGATCTACTGAAAAAGAACAATGAATTGTGTGAAGAATTTAGAAATCTGATAAGAGAATAAGAAACACAAATGGTAAGACTATGTGAGATAATGGAACAAAATAAGAAAGCTGAAGATGACAAGTTATGGCTGAAGAAGACAAAAGAATGTTGACTATCAGACTTGATGAAAGAACACATGATGTACAAATGATGACAATCAATCAGGTTGATATGGAAAATAAACTATTACTTGTGAATTAGAAGATCAGTAGGAAAGACATGGAAATTATGAATCTAAGATCTGAGAATAGTCAATTGAAGGATGAAATGAGATCTAAGAAATAACTGAATGAAATGTTGAACAGACCTAATGAAGCTTTGACTCATTTTGATAACTTGATGGAAGCATCAAGGAGATTGAAATATTCTTCTGGATTAGGACACAGTGAACAACATACATCTACTGAGAAAGGAGAATCATCTAAGATTGGTGAAAGGAGGAATGCAAAGACAAAGAACAAAAAACTGGTATACCACCACTGTAGAAAATACGGATAGACAACAAACATCTGCTGAAGCATGAATGGTAATTCCAATCCCAAACCTAACTTTAATGGTTATTTTTTTATTTGTAAAAGTTTGGACATCAAGCACATGAGCATAGGACAAAGGAAAGAAATGCACCTTCCACGCCTAGATTCAATGGTAACTATTATAACTGTCAGAAATATGGATATAGAGCACAAGATTGTGGATCTAAGGCTAAACAACAATCAACATCAAAGACACAAGAAAAAGTACCAAGGAAAGGTAACACTTACAATTGGGATTACAACACATGGCATAGATGTCATTATTGTGGTGAGTATGGACATGTTCCAGAAAATTGCATAAGGACACATTTTAGAGGAAAATCAAAGAGTTGGATGAATGGAAGCTTTGTTTGTCACAATTGTCTGAAAATTGGTCATGCTAGGAGAGATTTCAAGACAAGGGTACTTCTCCTACTATTGAGTAGATTAGAGCACATATGAACCAGACATTGGTAAGGAAAACATAACCGAGCAGCAATGAAGCTACTGAAGCTGAGGTCACCCAATCCAAAGGATCAGGTGATCACACCATCACTATATAAGAAAATGAGGTATGTAAGGAACTATATTTAAATTTCATATCTTACATCAGTTCTTAACATATATCATGCCAAAGTCCATATCTACATATGATAAGATGCATCAGGACATATTTTAAAGACAAAGTACCGGCCGAAGTCATTTAAACACTAGAGGTGTTGAGCATTAGTATTATACTGAGACTGAGCTCATCAGCATGTGTGCTGAGTTAGTTTGGGTTGCGACCAAGAAATTGTTAGAGCTAGCTGAGGACAACTGTTTTGCACTCACTCCAATAGAAAAAACATTTATTGTAAACCTACTTTTTGACCCTCAAAGCCTATAAAGGAATGAATCGTTCATGATTCTTTTCACCTTGCGATTTGATATTTCTTGAAGTTTTGAATCATTGGTGAGCTTGATTTTAGTAGATATTTTTGAAGAATTCTACAGTGTGTCATCGGCCATTCAGCAAAAGTGTGAACTTTGACAGTTGCGGAGGTACTCTTTTTCATCTTTGAAACACTTTACTGTTGAAATAATGGCTGCTAGTTCATCTGCACCAGATAAGGGAATGGAGAAGAAATTGAGAAGAGTTCAATTGGTGAGGAGAAACACCTATGTGCCTCCCAACTTTCAATCCATTCCTGAGAATGCTATCAAGGGCAATCTGACTGGAGCCTTATCTTTGATCCCTCTGAAGGTTCTTATGATTCACAACATTAGGGCATGTTACATGTGTAAAATTAGTGAATTTGGAGACCACGAGCTAAGGGAATCCTACAGGAAATTATGTATAGATGGAGCCCTAAAACCTAAACACAATCATCTAGCCATGCGAGGGTTAACTCAAGTCCTAGATTTTTTGAGGAATTTTAGGGTTGAATGCATCAAAATTGTTCTTAGTAGGGTACATGATATGAGCATTTGGTTGGAGAATTAACTAGTAAAAATTACCAAGGATATCATACATTGTGTAACTGGTTACCCTACTATCAACAGGAAAAGGACCATGAAATGCTAGAGTAAAGAGGACATAGAGAAGTTCACTAAAGCCACCTGGAACAAAAGGGGAATGATAATTTCCACCATCAAAGACTTGGAACTTGATTTTGCAGTAAGGGTTATATCTCACAAGTTCTATTAGTTGAGCTAACCGGACAGTGTTCCTTGCATTGCAGTCGACCAAGCATGGAAAATCATCAAGAAGGATCACACATATGACCTGGCTGAGCTACAACTAACACAACTTGTTGAGAACCTTGCATCAATCAAGAAAGCAAAGAATCTTGTGTGTAAGTTTAGATCCTTTCTTGTCTGCATATTTTTCTATATTCAGAAGACTTTTCCTACCTTTGGAGACATAGTATGGAAAAAATATAGACCTATCACCCAACAGATAAATGTACTATTTCAAAAATTAGGTTATAATTCTAATAACATAATGGAAACATACTTTGTAGAGTTCAAGAAAAGTATGAGACTGAGAAGCAGAATTCCTAGTTCATTAGTTGAAAAACATTATGAGGACATGTGCTTTCTAGTAGACACAGATTACACTTATGTTCAGGATGTAGTACCTAGGGTATCATGGTTAAGGCCATTACCTTATGAAGTAAACATAGATGAAACATCTGTAGCCATAACAAACTTACTAGCAGAGGAAATTGACAATACAGTTAAATGTTTTGGTAATTACGAAGAAGCCAAGGCCAAAATTTCTATGAACCTAAAGGCTGGCACCATGGAAAGGAAGATGAAAAATATTGTTAATAATTTGAAGAAGATGGTTGGATTTGTAAGTGATGAGGAAGCATAGGATGCATCTCTAGGCTTAACTACTGGACAATGAGAGGACATACCTAGTGAAGAAGAAGAAGAAAATGAGTCTGAAGAGGATGTAGTTGTTAAGGGGAAAGGGAAGAAGCTAATGGTTTCCATGGCAACCAAAGTAAGAAAACTCAAACCTCAGGCTACCCTTCCTATTTAAAATAGACCAAGGACCAGGGAATTAGCTATTTCACCTCCTATGGTGAAAACATCCATATACAAAAAGAAGAATGCTAATGAGAGCATCTTAGGGAAGATAAAACAAGTCAAAACCAATGTTGTGCCAAGCATTTCTACCAAGGGATCAAGGATAAGGAGACTGATCTTAAATGATGAAGAAGATGAGGCGACAGACACTAATGTGCTGAGAAACATACCTACAAAATCATTCAAACATCCTAAAGACATTTAGGAGGTATGCAAGAATATTTGATGTTCAACTGGGTTATTTGGATTTAAATTTGTCAAATATGAAAAGAAAAGTATAGAGAATAAGGTCAAGATACAGGAAGATCTATTAGACATAATGAGTACATTCAAATTGACACCTATAGAGATAGGGAATAGTGTCCCTACAAAACTTTATGATTTCTTATCTGGTAAATGGGAATTTGCATTGATGACTGAAAGGCAAATAAGGGAAGCAACTTTGGCTAGAGTCATCCCAGACTTGACAAAGAAACATAAAGAAAAATTTGTTGAACTATATAAGAAATTTTTTGTACCTAAATATAGAGCTTATGCTATTTTGAAGAATGATATTGAAGGAGTAGTACAACAAAGTGCTTAGATTTGGAAGGAGATTTTTGAGTTGTCAATCCCAAAAGAGAAGAAAATAGATGAAGGAACCTCTAGGTAGATTGTTAGAATAGTCCCAAAGGATAACTGAGAGTGGGGGGTGAATCAGTTATCAGTTACTTAAGTCCTTTTTCACTTCTTTAACTTTTGTATACAACAAAGTAAATGCATAATCAGATAACACAGTACTCAATACACAATTTGATTACGGGGAAACCAAAAGGTAAAAACCCCAGTGGGAATTAGCGCCCACAATAAACTATACTTGTTTGTAGTAATCCATGTTAGAAGATATTTCAACCCTGTTAGGAGTTGTACAATACAATCCAATAAGTATAGTGACTTGGTTAAGAGTTAGACCCTATTAGGATTATTTTACAAATAACCCTGTTAGGGGTGGTGGACTCACTTTCCAAAAGCTCATTGCTTGATGGTGAAGGATACAACCTTCTGAATAATAGATATGCACTATATCTGATGATTAGGAGTATTTTAAAAATAACCCTGTTAGGGGTGGTGGACTCACTGTCCAAAAGCTCATTGCTTGATGGTGAAGGCTACAACCTTCTGAATAATAGATATGCACTATATCTGATGATGAACTATAGAGTAGACCTGCTATCTTGATTAGTTCTAGTGTATTAAAATCTTTCACTTCTTCTTCACATAGACCCTTGATTAATGAACCAGCTCTGATAATCTTCTCTGTACATCTTTCTTAACTTTTTCGTATCATTCACACTTAGTGTATCATAATTGAACTACTATAAGTATCTTCTCCAAATTAGAAGGTCATTTCGGCTCTTATAAACACTTCATCAATATCTTAGTCAGCTTAACTAAGCATGCAAACAATATTAAGTCTGTGCAAGTCAACGCTAAACAGACGCGACGCTTCACTAAGTCAGCTTCACCAAATCAACTCAAACAACACGATCTTGATGTAATATGATAAGAGCATTTAACCAAAGATAGTTAACTCATAACTAATCATGAATATACACACGTATATCCTAAAGATAGGCACAACTCATGAAACACATTATATACGTCGACCCTAAACCATTACTCTTCTAGAACTGTAACTGCAAACAATAGAATTGCATAACTTTACTGAAACATCATATCTGGGTCTGCGTGTATGAACATAAAATAATAAACATGTCAAAAACATGTATCTATCCACACAAGTATTCAGGTCATCATTTAGATAAGTTCATACAGAATTACTATTGTGTATTATATGTTGTCATCAATGACAAACATACAAACAATCAACTCTCAGAATCAAATCTCCAACAATCTCCCCCTTTGACATTGATGGAAACATATGATATCAAAAAACATCCTCTGTTCATGGTGTCCTCTTTCTTTTACAATCTTCTCAATATCCTCATCAAAGATTTCTCTAAACTGCTGCAGTTCCTCTGTCTGTGTTTTTGTTGCATCTATATGCTCCTCCAGAGTATATGATCCCCCGTAGTACATACTCCTCCTTACTATATATTCACCCTTTGACATCAATGGAAAAGGGTGCCATAGTTCTTTAGGTACAAGTACTACACCAAAAGTAGAGTCGTCAACCATTCATCAGTCACTTCATGTTTGATTTCTTTTCTGCTTCTTCTAAACAGACTTAGGAGAGGGAATTAATCCCAACTTCTCCCTTAGATACTGAAAAGTATCCTTTGCTAAGGGTTTTTTGAAAATATCTGCCAACTATTATTTGGTGCTCACATAGTCCAATTTTACTTCTTTTTCTGCAACCTTCTCTCTTAAGAAATGGTATTTGATCTCTATGTGTTTTGTCTTTACGTGCATGACAGGGTTCTTAGACATGCTGATAGAGCTAGTATTATCACAATGAATAGAAATAGGACAATCAACCTGAATGTCAAAGTATTTAACCATCTGCTTGATCCAAACCATAGTTCAACAATTCAGAGCTACTGCAGCATATTCAGCTTCTTCTATTGACTGAGAAATACAGTTCTGCTTCTTGCTTATCCAAGAAACCAACCTGTCTCCAAGGAATACTGCTCCTCCTGAAGTGCTCTTTCTGTCATCAATACAACCTGCCCAATCTGCATCTGTATACACATGAAGTTTTACATTCTCTGATTTAGGATACCATAAACCATAGTCTATAGTTCCCTTTAGATATCTGAATATCCTTTTTACTACCATTAGGTGACTCTGGTTTGGTTTAGCTACAAATCTTCCAACAATGCCAACTACATTAGATATGTCAAGTGTATATTGAGTTAGATAAATGAGTTTACCAATCATAGATTTGCACAATGTCTTATCAACTGTTGTGGATTCATCATCTTTTGAAAGCTTGCTTCTTGTTATCATGGGAGTGCATACTGGCTTACAATCATCCATCAGAAAAGTCTTCAGTATTTCCTTCACATATATAGACTGATTAATGAATATACCTTTATCTGTTTGCATTACATTTAGTCCCAAAAAGTATTTTATAGGACCAATCATACTCATTTCAAATTCATTCTACATTTATTTTGCAAATGCTTTACTGAGCTTATCATTACCCCCAAAGATAATGTCATCAACAAATATAGCAACTAACTATAATCCATCAGGTGTTTCTCTTGTGAATAGGTTATAATCTACTGGTCCTTTCTTGAATCCAATCTTGGTAAGATAACCATCAAGTCTCTCATACCAAGCTCTTGGGGCCTGTTTAAGACCATAGAGTGTTTTCTTCAATTTGCATACCATGTTTGATTCATCTGAAAGACTAAATCCTTTAGGTTGTTCAATGTAGACTTATTCATTCAAATCACCATTCAGAAAAGCTGATTTTACATTCATTTCATAAACTTTAAAGTCTTTGACTGTTGCATATGCCAAGAACAACTTTATGGCTTCCAATCTACTCATAGGGGAAAATGTATCAATGTATTCTATTCCTTCTCTCTGTGCATATCCCTTGCATAACAATCTTTCTTTGTTTCTAACTACTATACCATCTTCATTCATCTTGTTTCTGAATAGCCACTTTGTTCCAATCACATTTTTGTTACTGGGTCTAAGGACTAATTACCATGTATCATTTTTGACTATCTGATCTAATTCTTCTTTCATTGCATTCTTCCAATTAGAATCATTACAAGCATCTTCAACACTTAAGGGTTCAATCTATGAAAGTAAACATACCTCTTCATACATTGCTAGACCTTTTGCTTTAGATCTAGTCAAAACACTACTGCTCTGATCTCTAATGATGTCATCTTTAGATTGGTATCTAGATGTGAATTTTTGAACCTTAGGTGTGTCTTCTTCTTCTATAATCTGTGATTCTTCTCTGCTTGATTCAAGGTCATTGCATGAGACATCAATGCAATCAAACATTTCTTCAATAATAGTATCTTTGCTGCTAGGTCTGGGTTCATCCTCAATCATAGGTACATATTCATAGTATCTTTCTTGAATCATAAACTTTTTATCAATCTTAGCATGCGTTCTTTCAATTATCTTCTTTAATCTCAAATTGAAACATCTATATGCTTTTCTTTTAGTAGAATAACCAAGAAAAATACCTTCATCACTTCTAGCATCAAACTTACCAACACCATCATCTCTTTTGATGTAGCACTTGCTGCCAAAGATTTTTAAATACTTTACTGTAGGTACATTTCCAAGCCAAAGTTCACAGGATGTCTTATCCATGCCTAGCCTCAATTGGCTTCTATTGATAGTATATACTACTATGTTCACTGCATCTCTCCAATAGGTGTGCGCAACTTTTCCTTCCATCATCATGGTGTGCGCTATATCAAGTATGATCGTGTTCCTCCTTTCTGCAATCCATTTTGCTGAGGGGTTCTAGGTGCACTCAACTATCTTTTAATACCATGCTCTTCACAATAGTCATAAAACTGATTAGAGGTGAACTCTCCTCCTTTATCTAATCTCAAACATTTTATTTCCAATCCAGATTCATTCTCAAGTTTATCTTTGAATATTTTGAACTTCTCAAAGGCTTCAGACTTCTCCTTTAAGAACACACCCACATCATCCTAGAAAAATCATCAACAAACAAAATGTAATACCTTTCTCTGTAGTATGATCTTGTTTGAGTAGGACCACACAAATTTGTATGCACTAGGTCCAATTTGTTCTCAGTTGAGTTTTGCTTTCTTCTGAAGGAACTCCTTACATGCTTTCCCATGACACATTCCTTGCATATTATGTCAACTGGTCTTGCAATACTCGGTAGGTCTCTAACTGCCTTAACATTTCTAATCTTTACTATATTATCAAAATTGATATGACAAAGTCTCTTGTGCCATAACCAACTGTCTTCGACCTTTGCAAAAAAATAGCTTACATCATAATTAAGCTGAAAAATATTACCTTTTGTTTTGGAACCTGATGCAATCATGTCTCCATCCTTGTTTTTAATGATGCACTTGTTGTCTTTGAACTCCAAATGATAACCTTTGTCAAGTAGCTGTCCAACACTTAGCAAGTTGTGATGTAATCGATCAACATATAAAACATCATCTATCTTATTCTTTCCATCCAAGGTGATAGAACCTTTGCATATGATAGTTTTGGGAGTGTTGTCTCCAAATCTAACCACACCACCATTCTATTTGTCTAACTAAACAAATCTATCTTTGTCACCTGTCATATGACAAGAGCATCCACTGTCAATGATCCAATCAGTTTTGATGTTTTCTTTGAGAATTAGGGCTAGCTCTTGTTCTTCATTTTCATCTGCAATGTCCATTTTCTCAAGCAACCTTTCCATATCTCTAAGGGAAATGAATCCAATTTCATCTTCTCCTAAATATTCATCGGTTACACCTTCTTTAGCATGATAACATTCCTTCTTATATTTGGGTTTGTAATCACATATGAACTTCTTGACTCTTGTGGGACATTTAGATGCAAAGTGACCTATCTTATTACATGAAAAAAATTTGAATGGAAGTTGTCCTTCATATTTACCTTTTCCTTTCTTTTCTCTTCTAGAAATGATAGCTATGATTTCTTCAAGTTCTTCATCAACTTCTTCTTTCTCATTGTGACTGGAGATGTGTAAGGATTTCTTACCATGGACTATGGCTTTGAAAGCTGTTTCACTTTTAGGTTTAGTCTTCAATCTTGATATCTCAAATGCAGAGATTTTGCTAATTAGAGTCTCTCTCTTTAAGTTTTGTGGGAATTGCATAGTTTCCTCTAGAATATTGATCTTGTTTTCATAGTCTGATGTCAAAGTAGTTAGAAACTTGTCCATTATATCTTCTTCTGATATTTCACCACCATTGTTCCTGATTTCGGATACTGCTTCATTTATCCTTTGATTGTAAGCTCTAATGTTCTCTTTAGGTAACATCTCAAGACTGTTGTATTTCTTCTTCCATGTCTTCCTGCGTGCATTCTTTGCTTGAACATCTCCTTCAAACATGTCTTCTAAATACTTCCATATGGTATATGCTTTGTCAATTTTCTTGATTTCAAAAAATTCACTGTCAGATAAGGCACTGATTAGGGCTTCTTTGGCAATTGCATTATGTGTAAACATGTCCTTTTGTCTGTTGGTAGCATCATCCTTTGCAAGGTCTTTCAGAGATGGAATTACAACCTCTTATGTGGCAATTTCAAAGATCTCAAAGCCAATACACTATAGATGTGTTATAATTTTGTTTTTCCAATCCAAATAATTTTTGTCCATCAAAATTAGGGCTTTCTTTTCTGAAGTAAGACATTTGATCTACCTTAAGTTGTTAGGCTTCTTCTCCAAGGCACTTGGCTCTGATACCAATTGTTAGAATAGTCCCAAAGGATAACTGAGAGGGGGGGTGAA
>MU223823.1:4721991-4733873 GCA_018584345.1 Thuja plicata | reverse complement strand
TTTCTTTTCTGAAGTAAGACATTTGATCTACCTTAAGTTGTTAGGCTTCTTCTCCAAGGCACTTGGCTCTGATACCAATTGTTAGAATAGTCCCAAAGGATAACTGAGAGGGGGGGTGAATCAGTTACTTAAGTCCTTTTTCACTTCTTTAACTTTAGTATACAACAAAGTAAATGCATAATCAGATAACACAGTACTCAACACATAATTTTATTATGGGGAAACCAAATGGTAAAAACCCTTATGGGAATTAGCACCCACAATAAAATATACTTGTTTTTAGTAATCCCTGTTAGAAGATATTTCAACCCTGTTAGGAGTTGTACAATAAAATGTAATAAGTATAGTGACCTGGTTAACGGTCGGACCCTGTTAGGAGTCTTTTACAAATAACCCTATTAGGGGTGGTGGACTCACTATCCAAAAGCTCACTGCTTGATGGTGAAGGCTACAACCTTCTGAATAATAGATATGCACTATATCTGATGATGAAATGTAGAGTACACCTGTTGTCTTGATTAGTTCTAGTGTATTACAATCTTTCACTTCTTCTTCACATAGACCCTTGATGAATGAACCAACTCTGATAATCTTCTTTGTACATCTTTCTTAACTTTTTCGTATCATTCACACTTAGCGTATCACAATTGAACTACTATAAGTATCTTCTACAAATTAGAAGGTCATTTTGGCTCTTAGAAACACTTCATCAATATATCTTAGTCAACTTAACTAAGCATGCAAACAATATTAAGTCCGCGCAAGTCAATGTTGAATAGACGCGATGCTTCATTGAGTCGGCTTCACCAAATCAACTCAAACAACATGATCTTGATGTAATATGATAAGCACATTTAACCAAAGATAGTTAACTCATAACTGATCATGAATATACACACACATATCCTAAAGATAGGAGCAACTCATGAAACATGTTATATACATCGGCCCTAAACCGTTACACTTCCAGAACTATAACTGCCAACAACAGAATTGCATAACTTTACTGAAACTTCATATCTAGGTTTGCATGTATGAAAATAACATAATAAACATGTCAAAAACATGTATCTATCCATGCAATTCTTCAGGTCATCATTCAGATAAGTTCATACAAAATTACTACTATGTATTATACGTTGTCATCAATGACAAACATATAAACAATCAACTCTCAGAATCAAATCTCCAACATAGACCACCATTAAACAATAAAACATAGGGTCTTGACCATCAAAATAAATAGGAAAAGAGAAAACTATAGACTCAATAATGGATAGTCCCATTGACACTACACTGGATGATAATAGCAATGTGGGTGTTGAGGATCAGGATGAGCCAGCATACATAACTATCGAATCACCTATCAAGGCTACTGAGGCCAATGAAGAGAAAGATGAAGAGAAAAATGAAGAGAAAGGAGATGAGAAAGAGAAGCCAAAAAATCAAGAGGTGAAATACTGAAAATCCACCTATTTTAGAGGTTGCTCAGACATTGTTAGACAACGGAGACAAAATGGAAGAAAATGGAGACAAGCCTAAAGGACTAGAGGCTATACAAGTTTTGGTAAACCTAACACACTCTGCTTCATCTACCCCCACTGGACCCAAAATAGGGAATGTACTTGACCAGTAGGAAATTTTGATTAAGATGGAGGCAACAACTAAATTTCTTATTGACAAAGGAAAGGATATCATTGAAACTGAGCCAAATGACAGCTCACTTGAGCCCAAAAGGAGAAAGCTAAATAAGAAGTCACCAATTCTAAATGTCATATTAGTTGAAGTCATTTTGATTCCTAAATGGGATCCTAAGAGTTTGTCATATAAGAAGAATCAGACCCTTCAAGAGAGAACAGAAGAGACAGGAAGAAATGAAGAGAGAACAGAAGCAGAAGCAAGTTCTACATCATATCAAAGATATTTTTGAAAAATATTTTTATATGGATGATGTAAATGACTAGAAACCTATACTAGAACAACTAGTTCACATTATACAAAAGGTGATTGATGATAATATTGAGGCAAATGACAAACTATTTAAATGGTGTGAGAGAAAGTTTGAGAACAAAGTACTGGAAAAGATATCTAAAGAGATAGCCACAAAATAGGTTGAACTTTCTTCTTTCATTAAAATTATAGAAGAAGTTGCAAACAATGTATTTTATTTGTACAAGAGACTATGTGATGAATCATTATTTACAAAAGAAAATTAGCAGTTAATTGAGAAATTGCACCTGGATATGAAGTCAACTGCAAGCTCACTGAGAATGGATGCTAGCTCTAGCTCCATTCATTTCAATAAGTTAACTCATACACAGAGGAGGTTAGCTGAGCTTATGGCTGAAGATGGCCAAATCAGGACCAAATTGATTACAATTCAGGCTAATTTGATACCTCATTTGGAGGTTATTGAGAATGAACTTACAGCCACAAGAGATTTGGTAAATAGAGACTCTCATCTCTCTACTATAGAAAGTTTCGTAAGTCTAGCTACCGAGCTATAAGTTAAGTTGGAAGTTATGAAGTTTGTTAAAGATAGTTGGGATACTTCATTTGCATTGATTCTACAACTTCATAATTTTTTTTTGGATAAGTACAACTTAACCCCTCCATCTATCAGTGACAAAAACAAGGGGGAATTGGGAAAGGAAGGTACAAATGAGCTAAAGGTATAATATGTTTTTTTTTCTAAAGGCATGTACATTGTGTAGATAATCTATTGAGTATGAATTATAATCAAAGGGGGAATATTGTATGTACTTAAGTAGTTTTTTGGATATAAATGAAATGATAATTGTTTTTGCCACTAAATATCAAAGGGGGAGATTGTTAATCTCTAAGTTTTTGTTGATTATTTAGTGTCCACACTTTGTCATTTATCAAGGTAGTTTTGGTTGGCCACCACTACAGTTGAGCTAAAAGGTATAGGCCAAGCTACCTGGTAGGTCTTTTCTGAGCAGATCAGATCATAGATGTTGAGCTACCCAGAAAGTCCGTTCCAAGCAACATGAGTCATTAGTGTCGAGCAAGACAATTTTGATGTGAATGTTAGGAATGTCAGTTATTCCTAGGTCAACTATTTTGGGCCAACATAGTTGAGAATTTAATACTTTCAAAAGGATAAATATGTATTTAACTATTTGATGCATCTAATTATTTGATCCTAATACATGGCATGTAGCCAATCAGAAAATTGGAATGCCTAGGAGGCATAAGTCTTTTATTTTTGATCGTTGATCTAGATATATTCATCATATTCAAAGAGTATAATAAGATTTATTCGTAACCTAATTGAAAGATATAAAAAGAATAGAGAGAAGGTGCATACATACATGACATATGTGTGAAGGGTTGTTTTCACAAGAAGAATAGATCTAATAGGGTGAAAGAGTAGTGAGCAGCAGAGTAAGACATATCAGATTATAAGATTAGAGAAGAAATTGTAAAGAGGAGATCTGTTATCAACATCAGAGTGCACATTGAAGGATCAGCATTTGAGACATTATAACAAGTGTATAAGGTGAAATCTCTTAATAGATTGGTTCTAATAGACCTTTCTAAATCTCTTAGTCGAGTGCTTACTTTACTATAAGTTGAAATCCTTTTGCAAGGTTGATTGTAATAATCTGTAGCTCTTAGCTGGGCATATCTTTAACCAGGTAGATCACCAGAAGTGATCAAAATTTTGTAGCCCTAACATGTACACTTTATTACTATAGTAATGAAGAATTTTTGGGTGTCATCCCCACCCCAGTTTTACCTATTTGGGTTTCTGGGTTACCAAATTCTATGTATTGTGTTATCTATTTACTGTCATGGATGCTACTAGATGTTAGATCAATTTCATATTTATATGTTTGTGGATTAGTTTGTTTTAAAGTGATTAAAGTTCAAGATCTAATTAACCCCCCCTTCTCATTATATTTCTTTCCCATTATTGTATTTCCAACACCTAGATTGTCTGCTTCATGTACGGATTGCATCCAACTTGGAAGCATAATTCAATTGGTTGACTCGTACTTAATGGAAAAATACATTGTGCTAAGGTTTTATAAATCATAACTACAACCCCACAAAATTCCAATGCATGTAACAGATAGGGTGTTTGTAGTAGAATATGTACTACAAATTGAGAGAACAGATAGGCTCTTTGCTGGACAGTCGAAGAAGAGCATATTCCCTTCCTTACCTTTCTCAATTGGAGGGTTAATATTTGAGAGAAAGGCATTCATAGTGGCAAATTTTTTTTAGAAATTTTTCAATTTGATTTAGAGTGGTACTAGAAGTATGATCCACTCAACATCATTCAAACAATGCTTTTTCCTAATAAGAATGCTACAAACTTATTTCAACATGAATGTAAACCATTCCTAGAGAAGTTGAAAAATAAGGGTAGTTGGGATGACGTTACAAAACAGATGGAGAAATTTTCTGCTGAGGAAAAAATTTTAGTTGAACAAATATCATCACTAATTATGACATTAATAAACCAAGGCATTGTATAGCCTATAATGTCCTACAATTTCTATTAAAAAGTTGGTCATCCATCAAAAAAAAAAATACTAAGGAAAATAGCAGAAGACTGTAATGATAGAAAATGGAATCCAACAAAAATTAATGATTTTTGGAGTATGAGAAAGGCTCTTGGTGAACCAAAGACTAGTGCAGATCTGGATGAAATAGATGAGGATATAGAGTTTAGAAAATTATGGAAATTGGAGCATCCTACCATGGCATACGACAATGATTCAGATAGTGTGGATGATAATCCAACAATTGCATTTACTTTGAGTCATAGTGGAGTCAGCGAATACCGAAAATAAGTATATAGCAAAGGGGAAACCAGTTTGGAAAAAATGGGTTATAAAGGTGGTGGTTTGGGTCCCATAGGAGAAGGCATCTAGATTCCAATTGTCTCAAAAAAACTTGATCATGGTGTAGGATTTGGGGTTGGATTTGGAGTGGACCCATTAGATTCATCAGGAACTACTATGCCCACAAGAACATACATTGCCATGGGTGGGATTGGGGAATCTACTGCTACTGGGTCTGGTAGTGGCACTGGTGCAAGTGGGACTGGGAAAATTATACAACAACATCCCTCTCTAAAGATGCCAGTAGAATCTAAATAGAATCCCATAGAAGAAGATAGTGTCAAGAAGTAAAAGGTTTCCACAACCATAACATTGAGACTCGATCCTAAAGAATTGTTTGCACTTTCAAGTTCAAAAAAACCCTCTATAAGGTTAAATCCTCAAATAACATTAGTTAGATCAACAAGCATTGCAAGCTCTGGTTCACCTTTCAAACATTCAAATCCTTCTATGACACCATATTTTCATTTCAAAGATTTTTATAATAAATTTGCAGAAACAACAACAAAGAATAAGGAAATAAAGAAGACATTGCAGAATGGTGCCCTTACTGTAGTTGTAGAGGAACAACCTGCATCCAATAGGATTTTTCCAACATATGACCCAAACATAGACATGATGGAGTTCATGGTTGTTATTCTACCAAAAGAAGATGGAAACCCACCAGAGAGTCAGATAGATCCATCTGAATTTCAAGTTAACACTCTACAAATGGATTTTTCCAAAGTTAAAAATGTGGACAAAATCAATGTGTCAAAGTCTAAAAACCAAGTGGTCTACAGTACACTACTAAAGCTGGAAAGAGAGAAAATTAAGCTTGAGAAAAATATAGAAAAGTTACAGGCAGACATGGCCAATGAAAAAGGAAAGAGGAAAGCTTCAGAGAATAGTTTGAAAGAATTACTAAAAAAAGATTTAAAAAATGACCTCTAAATTAGAAAATACAAAGCGGGAACATGTGAAGGTAGTAGTGAAGGAACGGGAGAAGGCACAGCTGAAGGCACTGAGGAGAAAATTGGTAGAAATTAGTAAAAAACTAGAGGAAGAAAGAGTCACATCAGAAAAGTAATTTAAAACTGCGGAGAGTAATGTTGCCTCCAACAGGGAATTGCAAAAGCAATTAGAATCTTAGGAGGATAAAGACAATCATTGGGAACACAAAGTAGTGGAAGAGATAAATAATTGTGAAAAAATGGCAGAAGATCTAAAGAAAGCCAATAATACAATTCAAACTTTAACAAATACTAGTAATAATTTAGTGAAGATTACTAAAGAACATATTTAGGATCAAATATTGGGGATGTATCTTAGCTTGTGTGAGTGGTTTGAAATGCTTCAAAGTATGAGAGTATGTTATTTGAAGCTCCATAAGAACATTGAATAGAACATGGATGTTATCAAGGAAGGAAAGAAAGAAAAAGATATTATGCAAAAACTCTACAGTAAGAGTGATAGTTATCTATCAAACAAGGGAATTAGCACCCACCTTGATGCCTCAGTAAAGGTATCAAGTATCATTTGAAAATGTGAGAAGCTATGGGAAGCACAAGAACTGGATAACAAAGCTAAGAAGAAGATCACAAAGATGGAACCAAGGAAATAGAAATTGGAAAGTCTTGGTTTTCCTAAGGGATTTGACGCAAATATGTTCATTGGAAGAGAATCTTGCAAAAAAAAGTTGCAGGAAAAAATAAATATTGATTTACGCTATCTTCCTACAGACATATCTCCTGATACATTCGTGGATTTCATCAAACCAGTGAGAAATTTGAATGGAGTTTTAGAAGCAACAGTGATGTCAAGTCACACTACAAAATATAAATTGCTAACAAAGTTGGAGGAGTGTGACTATACTTTGAACCAAATTGTTCTCTCATCAGAGGATGTTTGGACTGGCCTCCAAAGATTGCTCTGAATTTTGAATTACTGTAAATTGTAATGTATTGAAAATTAATACAAAACAATTTGTGTTATATCTAATTTTTATGTTTTCCAATTTAATGTATGTTGAGTTACTCTCTTTTATTTAGTTATTCTTAGTTAATTTAATCTGTTATATGCTATGTTTTATGCTATTTGAATACAAAATTTCATTCAAGAATTTCAATTTTCAAATTCAAATATGAATGATCATTGATGATACGATACAAACTACAGTAATGATACTCTTTGTTCTCAAATTTTAATGATGAAATATAATAAATTCTTTCTTTTCAAAAGTGAACATTGAATGATAGGATATAATAGTTAATAAGTTCAAAAATACCTGTTGATTACTACTGCTAATTTAGCATAAATTTCCTAAATTTTCCAATTCATGTCTGCATCGCTATCATCATCTAATTCTGGTATTCTAGTTCCTTCATTGTTCTCTTCATTTTCATTTGTGTCTTCTTCAATCTGACCTCTGCTTCTATGAATCCCACTCCTATCATGACCTGCAGTTTTCCAGCTCAAAGTCAGAGATTGGTTAATGGTGTTGCCCAACCCTCTTCTTTTGCATCTTTTCTTCCAGGTTTCAATTACTTTTTGATAAGGAAAAGTATTGACATCATATCTAGATGTGTAGACCCTCAAGCATGTTTCCAAATTCTTTTCTGGTTTGTTTCTTAGCTTTTATTTTAGGAATCCCAAAGCACTAAAAAATCTCTCATATTCCACTAAACCCAATATCATGGTTTGAAATAGATCAAAAAGCTTGAAGAACTCTGAGATTTCATCACGCAACATTGTGCTCTATTTTAGTTCTATCCAAAGCCTTGTTGCCAAGCCCTATGCATGTGGGTTATGCATTAATTTATATTGATGCTTCATATTCCTTGCAAAAGTGCCTGATTGTTGTCTAAGAAGACCTTCATCTAAAATTCTATTGATAGTCACTCCATTGAATTCTACAGATTTGCAAAATTCCTTTATCAAAGTCAACAACCTATTACGATAATCTTCCTTAGAGTTTATGTTCCAATATTGAGGAAACACAATTGCCATGGCCTCAAGAAGTTGTTCATATGGGAATAGGGATCTTATTTTAGTGAAAAGTTTATAGGCTATGTCTCTTGCATTAGCTACTATAGACTCAACGATCTTGGTAAACTCTTCCCTTGTAACTCTTGTAGCTTGCTTCTTTGGGGCACTGTAGTACATTAGTATCTGAAATCCCCTTACACAAACACATAAATCTCCATTTTCAATGATGTTTAAATTATTTTTAGTATTTTCCAAATCTTTTAGTTTCCTCTAGTGATGAAATTTTTCACTAGATAAATTTGGGTCATTTCGATAAAGATTATTGAGGGCTTGGCATGAAATTTTATGAAAAGTAGCATATTCTACAATATACATGGCTCTTTGGTGGGATTTTTTCATAATGAACATCATTTATTCTAGCATGGGAAGAAGAAATGCTAAAGTCAAAAGTGTCTCTATATTCCTTAACCTACGAAGCAGGTCGCCACATCTCTAATTTTCTGCATTGTCATGATTTTCATAATAAGTCCAATAAAAGATTGATATTTGGAAAAAACTCGATGTGCTGGTCTATCCAAAGAGATCCATCTGGTATCAACATATTAGAAGCTTGTTTCCATTGGTAATTCCATTAGCAAAGTGCTAAAATTCCCTAAAATGTTTGGGACTTCAAAAAAATATGAGTACAACTCTCTTACTAAATCTTCAACCTTGTTTACTAAAGGAAACTTCTTCACCACTCTAAAAGAAATATTCATCCTATGGGCCATACAGTGAATGTCAACAACATATGGTGAACAAGAATCCTACATCTTTGTACAAAGACCATTCCTTTGAACTTGCATTACAGAAGCTCACTCCGCTCCAACACAGATAAACTTCTTCGCTATTGTCAATTCATCCATAGCTCCATATTCAATTAAATGGCTCTTTACTAATTGAAATAAATTTTTTGATGTCGCATTGTCCCTCAATTTTGCAATAGTTAGTAGATGTGGTTGGTGGACATTATTGTGTATAGTATAAACATGCATGCATACCCATGACATATTATCTATTGTCATAACTTCATCTAAGGACAATGCAATAAAGGTTGACTCTTTTATTTTTCTCTATACATCCTCTATTTCAACCTGGGCAATACAACTTGCCCATTCCCATCCACTATTTATTGACCAATGAGTGATAGGATAGTTAGGAACTTTCAAAAAGTGTAACAAACCACTCATTTCTGGATAGTCCATCATTGGACGCCCTCTGCTCAAAATATGGAAAATGTTACTTAATTGAACAACTTTTCTGTGTTCTTCTACTTCACTTGCTTTTGCAAAAATAGCATTAATAGAACCTTGAACTTCACCATGCTTCACCTTAAATTTTTGAAAAAAATAATATTCCTCAGCATGCCTTTGATGTTGACATTGCTCCTTTGTTTTATATCTTACCACTTTTAATTCATTTCCATCTATAGTTGAGGTTTTGTAAACCTTACCAACATGTTTCTCTATGGTGTCTAGTTTAAGCTACAACCACTTTTATTTTTTATACTTCCAACTACAAATCATACATTTGCATTCTACTAGTGGCTCACCTAAAATTGGATTGTCCACGGGTTCAATGAATGGATACTTTTCTGCCTAACCAAATTTAAATCTCTGGGACATCTCCTATTAATGATCAATTTTTTCTTTTGATTTTCTTGTCCCTTTAGTGTTACTATTAATTGAACCATCATCATCACCAAAGTCAATCGATTCATTGTGGTATTGGTTATTTACTTGAAATTCATATTCAAGGTCATCTTTATCAAAGATATTAGGTTCTGCAAATTCATCACCAGATTTATTAGGTTCCCCAGTATGTTGAATAGACTCCTGTGTAAGTTGATAATCTCAAAGTTATATAGGTTCCTTGGATGACGTACCTTCCTCACTTTGACCAACACCATTGTGTCTGTCCCCGCAAAAGTATGAAGATATTTTTTTGCATTTTGTTGGCCTCTCTTGGACATCTCCACCTTCAATAGTCCTCTTCCTATTTAACTTTGACTGTGACATCTCGAACAAATTAAGGTTAACATAAAATTTTACTTGAATAAGATACTAAGGACTCATGGTCTTTCTGGTTCGCTACCGATCGCAATTGTGAGATCAGAATCAACTGAATTATTGTACTCCTAAATCTCTTGAAACTATCCTTATATACAAATGCTTATTTTAAATTTTGGCAAAGGGGCTGACAATTGCATATGATAACAACTAATATTTGGCAAACCCCGCGTAATTTCAAGTAATTGACTAGGCAAATAGGGCGAGAATTTGGGATAGTTAATTACGATGTATGGAGAATTGGGTCCTAGTACAAATAAAACTTTCACTTGGGACAATGGGTCTTTGGCAAATGGTGATCCTTGATAAATACCCCTTCCTTAATCTGTGGTGAATAATAGTAAATATACAATAGATAAATGGTCGAACAACCCCACTACCATAGTAAAATTACATACAAATTTAGTGGTGAACACCTGACCACTATATGTGTCTTTTATAAAATCTGGGTGAACCGGTCAACCAATATACTACGCATTTTTTTGCCAATTTCTATATGCCCGATGGGACATATTCGCCAATTGGAAAAAAATCACCAATAAAAAAATCCCTAGCCCACATTAAAAAAAAAATTAAAGTTTAAAAAAATTAGTTGGTAAAATAGTTCAAGTTATTCTATTGCACCAAAAATAAATTAACATCCTAAAATTAAAATCATAACATTTAATATTTCTTAGTAAGTACAACTAATAAAAGTTGCAAATAATAAAACAAATGTATAATTGTTTACCTATATCAAATTTAACCTAATAAAATTTCACTCTAAGGTTATCTCACCATTAAGCATTTAACAAAAAGCATCTATATGCTAATTTAATGGCTAAAATACATTTTCTTTAAATGTTTTATTAAATACTTATTTTTATTTCTATTTTATAAGTTCCTAATTATCTACACTTCAAAATCTAATAAATTAATCATTAAATTACTATTAAAAAGACTAGTTTGAATATCTATATCTAATTAAATTAGAAAGTCAAATGTATAAACTTAATAATAATTCTATAAAATAAAACATCCAAAAAACCATTCATTAAAAGAAAATCACTTGTAAAAAAAAAAGAAAATATAAAACAAATGACATTAATTTGAGAGAGAAAGAAAAGAATTTGAATTTTTCTCTTGCCCTAACCCTAATTTCGAAATTAGGGTTAGGGTGAAATTTTTCAACACCCAAAATTTGTTTTCTTTTCATTCTGTTTTCTCCTCTCTACTATTCTCAAACCCTAACTATTTTTTTTTCTATGCTTTTCTCCTTCTAGCTTTGTTGCAGGTTTGGTGAGAAAAGGGATGATTCAACAAGTAGATGTACATATATAATCTTGCATATAAATATATATACAACATTATGTATATATATTTATATCCAAGTTGTGTATAATAATTGCAGCTAAAAGATAATTTCCATTTTGAAAATGTTTTGTTTGCTTTTAATAGGAATTGTACAAGGTTTCATTGGATTAATGGTAGGAGGTTGCATTTTTTGGTGCATAGAGCACAAGGTTTAAGAGGAGGGGGTTTGGAGAGGGGATCGGGGCACGACCCTCACTCTGCCCCGTGGTGGCGCCGCCCCCACAGCCCACCACAGTTGGTGGCACTGCCGCCGTTGTGGTGGTAGTCGTGCTGGCTGCGTCCACCATGGGTGGGGAAGGAGCCGTGGCCTCCCTCCCTTGTCTCCTTTGAACCCTGCTAGGGGGTGGGCTGTGCGCAGCTTTCCCCATTTTTTTAAAATAGAAATTTGGTTAAGTTTTTTTTTTCTTTATTTAAAATGTTATCTATACTATCTTTTTTTTTAATCACTGGTTTTTTTTATAAAGAAAACAAAACAAAAATAAAAATTAACCAGCTTTATTTTATATATTTTTAATTTTGTTTTAAAAATAGAAAGCTTTCATAAATATTTAAAATGAGGATGATTCCGCATATATAT
>MU223823.1:4703322-4721941 GCA_018584345.1 Thuja plicata | reverse complement strand
TATATATATATATATATATATATATACACAGTTTTCTTATTGCAAATATATTTGGAATTTAGAGGATGTTAATATAGAATGTAAAGCATAAGATATGTATATATTTGTTAATCTCAGTATTAATTCAACATTTATAAAATGACAGAATAACAAAATAATAGAATATATTTAAATGACAGAATGCATATATTTGTAAATCTCTGTATTTATTCAACATTTATAAAATGACAGAATAACAAAATAAAAAAATATATTTAAATGATAGAGTATATATATTTGTTAACCTCTCTATTAATTCAACATTTATAAAATGACATAATAACAAAATAATAGAATATATGTAAATGACAGAATATATATATTAAAATAAAAAAGAGAAAGTACATGAAAATGCATATATGTATATGTAGGAGAGGCTTTTACATATGCATATATGTATGTTTATATAAATGTTTCTATATATATATATTATGTATCATTTTATTTTCTTAGGATCAAATGGGGAAAATTCTTTCATTGCTATAATCAAAATTTAAAGAAACATGCACACATAAATGTAAATACTGTTTTCAAATGAACTCATGCTTTTAGATAAGAAAATACAAATGAGCTTATTTGCTTCTTTGCTTCTTTCTATTTGTTTCCTTTTCAGAATAGATGGATGATTACAAATTCCAAGGAACCGTTCTTCTCACTAAACTTTCTCCACACATAATGAAAATTTTCTATACTCGTACAAAATCTATTTAATCTTCTATTCCTATAATTTTCAAGCCTTTCTTTCACATAATGACTAAGGTCTCAATACATTAGCGACATTGGCTATTACACTTAAAAAAATAAGTAGAACATGTAAATCTATTTTTTCAAGCTTTTCTCTTCTTCCTTCAAATGTTCATATGCATCCAAAAACCTGCAAAAGAAATTCTGAGAAGACTATGGGATTCTCACCACCTAGCCTAGGCCTCTAAGATGCCACCCCTGAGCTTGGGAACCAAGATTAGGCAGGTAACACTCAAGCAAAGAAAAACAACAATAAAATAAAAATAAAATAAATAACAACAATAAATTCCCTCCCAAGGCTTAACACAAGGAGCTTTCATAGAAGCTTCCCAAGGGTGAAGGTGGACCAAGTACCCTAATAAGATAATAATGAAAATACAAGGTTACAATCCTTTAGCAAGGCAACATTCTCACATCTATAAAATGTAGTCTAACATCACATCTCCCATAGCATACTCATCCAAATGGCCAAAACCCTTATGACCCCCAAAGCACAAATGCTTCAAACCTACCATGGACCCCATAGTCCATGGTGCATCCCTCTTTCCCCAGGAGATGGACTCTACACCAAGAGGGTTGTCATCTTCCCTTCACCCTCAAGGCTACTCTACCCTCCCAAGGGTGAGTTTGGCCTTGCAGAGCCCCATACAAAAATCATTTGCTACACACACAAAGATTCATATTTAACAAACACAACAAGAACTATACATAAAAAGAGTGTAACATCAACATGATACAAACACAACATATCTACACATTATGTCATAAAAAAAGAAAAGAAAACAAACATTATTCCTTCCTTCCTTCATGAATCCATATGAAACAATCACCATTAATGGAGGAGAGAGAGAGAGATCTTGGAGCCACCAACCTTGATAATAAGAGTTATGGTAAGATTTATTTTTGAAGCTTTTACCCTTTTGTCCATTTTCCCAAAGTCTTCCCTCATTCACTAGTTGTCTCTAAAGTTAGAGAGTGGGTGTTCAAACTCTCCAACATGGAGAGTCACCACTAAAATGGCCACAAGAAACTCATGGGAAAAAGGAAAGCCTCGCATTGGTTTCTCTTCCCCAAGCTCTTACAACTTTCTAAAAATGGATCCTAAAAGGGAAACTCTAAAAGGTAGGCAAGGTCTTATCACCTAAATGGAAGGGTGGTCTATCCAAGATCATGCTTCCAAAAGTTGATTTTCGTCCATCTTGAAAATCCAACTTTTGGAAGGGTCTCTTGGTCAACCAAGGTTTGTCCTAGGGTTACAAATGACCCTTACCCATAGGTATATCAATTGGGCTACCTAAAAATGACCCTAACACACCCCTAGGCACTTCTCTAACCCTCCAAACGTCCACTTAAATCATACTCACGAAATTGCAATGACCACACCTCTAGCTCCCTAACCAAGGAATGCACATGGGGATCCACTATGGTACTAACCTATGTATTTGGAAACCCAATCCCCAAGTGGACATGTCATGTTCCAAAGTACATACAAAAGTGTCAAGTGACAAATACAAACACTTACACATCACTAGACACATGTCATATCCACTTGAGCATAAAACACAAAGAATTAAATATGAAATTAACATTTATAAACTAAATACAAACAATAAAATCCTTACGCTTACAAATTAAATCACGATACAAAGAGGTATTGTCTCTCATTAGATGCAACCATGGCTTTAACTAAATTCACATATACCTATGCTTGGTTCCCTAATTTATTTCCATGGTCAAATTCCCTACACACTAAAATTGAACAGTAGTAGTCTAAGGAAATAATTCATACATAAAATCAATATACATAATGAACAAAATTCCAACACATGTCATTTACAACCTATACCACATAATTCACCAATAATTCCAAAATAGTATTCCCAAATCAATTCTCTCATGAAAACATTGGTACACATCGAATCATCATATAATTTTAATTGTAATCAATATCACTTCAGAATGCAATTCACATCTCAGTGCAGTTAATCCTAATTGTGTCATTTTAATGGTAATCTAATCCTACTCAACATAGTGCATATATTGATAATCTATCATAACATTGCCATGTTATCCCTTTAATTTAACCAATCTAATATTTAATTGCAATCCCCTTTTAATCATTAAATTAACATCTCTACATAGAATCACAACTCAACTCAAATGATTAGTTCATGTTCTTACGAAAATAGCATATAAGCACCTATCATTTATCAGAATCATAACTTATCTGTTGTGAGCATAATTCCCTTATTTTAATTCAATCCATGCTATTCAAACACTTAATTGCTAGTCATGAAAATTAGTAAATCAATAAGCCCTACTGCAACATAATGTTTTTGTAGAACCATTAACATGAGTAAGAGGATATAGATTACACCAAAGTCCATTCTTATCTCAAAATATATAATTCCATAATGTACCATAAAGGGTTCACATACTAGGTCCTTGAGGATAGAGGATTTTCTATGCTGACCCGAGTAGGGTCCCTCTAAAGTTTCAAGCACAATAGAGGGGTTAGCCACAAAATGAGAACAAGGCTAAATTAGACCGAGTGAGTCACATAAAGGCCTCTAACAAGATTATCACAACATCAAAAGATCATCTCAACCAATAATATTATAACATAAAAGAAAACTTACAATGCATCTCAAGTCCAAGGTAGGTCTTACAAATCAGGTAGGCACAAAACACCTCAAGAATAAAATCTCATGAGGGTACTACAAGGTCTAAAATTCAATAAAAATTGCAATCCACGCCCCTCAGAATCTCAATCACAAAAGGGAAAGGAGGGAGGCTCTACATAAATGAACTGTTGGTAACAGTTTGCAAGTTTGAATGGAATAATGGAAGAAGAGGTATACATTAAACAAGCTGAAGGATTTATTTATTCAACCAAGAAGAATATGGTTTTCAAGTTACATAAATCATTATATCAATTGAAGTAAGCCCCTAGAGCATGGTATGAGAGATTTCACAATTAATTAGTCAAGATTGGATTTACAAGGACAATTGAAAACAATAATCTATACTTAAAGTCTGAGAAAGGTAAAGAGATATTGTTAGCTGAAATATTTGTTGATGATATCATATTTGGAGGACAAGATGTTTTATTCCAATTATTTCAAAAAGAGATGCAAACTGAATTTGAGATGTCTATGTTTGGAGAGATCAAATTCTTTGTTGGTTAGTAAGTATATCAAATAAAGAAAGATATCTACATTACCCAATCTAAGTATATCAAGGAGATACTGAAGAATTTTTGAATGGAGGACTCCTGACCTATAATTAATCCTATGGCTATTGGATAGAAACTATAAAAGACTTATGAGACCGCTAAAGTGAATCAAACCTTGTATAAATCAATGATTAGAAAACTACAATGTATTGTCCAAAGTAGACAAGATATTGGACTAGCATTTGGTATTGTTGCAATATTTTTTACAAATCCTAAAGATAGTCACTTAATGGCAGTGAAAAGGATTCTGAGATATTTGAAGGGAACAAAGGACTATGGACTATATTACAAGAAGTATGAGAAGTTTGAACTGAAATTTTACACAGATGTGGATTAGGCAGGTAATGTTGATGATAGAAAGAGCACAAGTGGAGGTGAATTATTTTTAGGAAAGTGATTAGTCTCCTGGAAAAGAAATAAAAAGAACTGTATTTCTCAATCCAGAACAAGGGTTGAATATGTTGAAGCAGTAGTAAATTGTTCAAACATAGTATGGACCAAGAAATTATTGAAAGGTATCAAGGAAGAAATCACAGATCCAATTGTTATTTTTATGATAACAGTAGTGCTATTAATATTTCAAAGAACCCTGTGATGCACACAAAGGCCAAGCATATTGCTATCAAGTATCATTACTTGAGAGAGTTGTACAAGACAAAGTTTAGTAAGACTTGAATATGTTAATACAAAGGAATAATTGGCAGATACATTTACTAAAGCTTTACCTAAGGATGCCCATGAGTATCTACGAGGAAAAATAGGGATGATTCCCCAATCTAAGGCTAACTGAGATCATAATGGAATGATTGCATCAAATGTATTACATAGAATATCTAACAGATTGATGCAAAAGATGGTCATAATTTGGTGCAGGAGCACCTTAAGGTCTATTGAAGATCTTTGACAATTTTGGCTTGTAGGTGATTCTAGAAAATGACCAAGGAAATAAGGACTAAGATAAAGTCCCAAAGTTGTGTGGATTGTGTTCTTAGGTAAGAATATTTAGAGTTTTTTTCTGTGGTTTAGTCCAATAGGGTCTTAGCTCATTGTTTGCTTAAGATCTAGGAAAGTCAAAGTGGGTCAAACATTGACCAAGACTCCAAAATGGAGTAGCACATGTATTTTTTTTTTTAAAATGTTTTAGGATCTAGTGAAGTGATTCTAGGTCGAGTTGTGCAAGTTAGGATAGTGAAATGTCAATATTGCAAAAGTTGTAAAAAGTTGTTCATGACAACTTTGCAACTTTGCAAAGTTGTCATGACAACATTCCCTAGAATGTTGGAAAGAGCTTTAATGAGGTCTGAAACCAAACCTAAGGGTCTGAGTACATGGAAGTGGACTACTTAAGACCACACAAACCCTAATATAGGGGTTATTTTAGGGTTTGACAGATCTAGAACAATATAAGAATAAACAGTTATATGCAGAAAACAAAAGAAGAATAAAACTTAACACAAATAACACACAGATTTAATGTGGTTCACCCAAAAACCTAGGCTACGTCCACCTACATAGCCATCCAACCTTTCTTATTATCTATAAAAATATTAGACTAAAATTACAATGTATTATGCATCTCATCCACTTATAACATGTGTTTTAGGGCAACCTTTAAAATTGACCATTTTAGGGTTTTACAATGTCGGTCTTCTTTTTCCTGAAAAAGCATAAAAAATTTCCGCACTTCGTGCTAGCTAGAGGTTTGGGGATACAATATAAACACCCAATACATGATTATTAGGGCCATAATATCAACACCCACTACATGATAAGTTGCCACAATATCAACAATCTCCCACTTGGAGACTGAAACTAAATGACAATGTAGTACATGCATATCTCACTAGATAAAAGACCTTGTTGTGTAATAACTCCATGACCCTCAATCAAGAATCCCAATAGAAGCTAAGAAAGAAACTATATTCTCCTTGGGGACTACCTTCTTTAACATGTCTGTAGGATTGTCACTTGTGTGAATCTTTTCAAGCCATAATTGGCCATCCTCCAAAATAGACCTTATAAATTTCCACCTGAGTTGTATGTTCTTTGTCCTTGAATGAAAAGTAGAATTATTTAAAAGATGAATGACACTGTGGCTATCACTATACAATAGGTGATCTTCCTTCTTCTGACCCAATTCCTCCAGAAAACATTGTAACCAAATCATCTCCTTGCTAGCTTCTATAGCATCTACATACTCATCTTCAGTGGTTGAAAGTGCATTAACCTTTTGCAATCTAGAAATCCAACTGAATACAGCACCCCCTACAGTGAAAAAATATCCTATAGTACTCCTCCTTGTATCAATATCTCCTTCTAGATAAAATTCAACAAATCCACTCAGGGAAGAACTGGATTGTGTGAAATATAATGCCTTTGTAGTCCTCTCAAATATCAAAGAATCCATTTGACAGCATTCAAATGTTCCATACCTAGATTTCTCATATACCTGCTGATAATTCCCACTGCATGAGAAATATCTATCCATGTGCATACCATTTCATACATCAAACTGCAAACAACTGATGAATATGGGATGTTAGACATTTTATCTACCTCTTCCTGTGCTTTTGGGCACATTTCCTTAGTCAATTTGAAATGACTAACCAAATGTGTATTGACTACTTTTGCATCCTACATATTAAATCTTTTCAAGACCTTCTTTATATAATCACTTTGGGACAAATTCAAGGTTCTATTTTTCCTATCCCGTGTAATCCTCATACCAAGGATTTTCTTAGTAGCACCCAAATCCTTCATAGCAAATGACCTTGCTAATTTATGTTTAAGTTCATTTATTTGTTGCATATTAGACCCAACAACAAGCATGCCATCAACATAGAGTAACATGATAATGTAACTCGCATTATCCAATCTGTTAAAATATACACAATGATCAGAATGACATACATGGTAACCTTGTTTAGCCATGAAACTATCAAATTTTAAATACCATTGGCGGGGTTCTTTCTTTAGGCCATACAGACCCTTCCTTAACCTACACACTAAATTATCCTTACCCTTGACCTTATACCCCTCTGGTTGTTGCATGTAAATTTCCTCCTCTAAATATCCATTGAGAAAAGTTGTTTTGACATCTAGTTGTTCAAGATGCAAGTCATCTATAGCCACAAGACTTATTACAGTTCTAATTGAAGTCATTTTTACAAAAGGGGAGAAAATTTAATCAAAATCTATACCCTTTTTCTATGCAAAACCTTTTACCACAAGTCTAGCCTTATACCTTTACTTTCCTCCATCTTTCTCCTTTAGCCTATAAACCCATTTGTTAGGCAAGGATGTTTTTCCTTTAGGTAAAGGGACTAAGTCCCAAGTCTTATTTTTCAACAAGGAGTCCATCTCCTCTTTCATTCCTAGCTTCCACTATCTTTTGGCATCCACAAAATCTTTACTACTACAGAAATAAAGTGTGCCTATTAGGGCTACAAGAGTTTGATTACAAAATGCAATCTACTTCGTTAAAGGTCTATTCAGTTAAGAACTAAAGAACATTACAATCTACCTTGTGAAATTATTTCAACATACAATAAAGTAAGAACTTGGCTAAGAGATTTAAAGTAGGTCTGTTAGAACCACTCTGTTAAGATATTTCACCTAATACACTTGTTAGAATGTTTCAAGTAGTGATCCTTTGTTATGCACTTAGATTTTGATGACAGATCTTCTCTTTCTAATATCTTATGTGATCTGACAATTTGATATGTCTTTACTCTATTATTCATTATTCTGTCACTCTGCTTGATCTAAGCTTCTCAAAATAACTCACTTATCATCTCTCGTGAACACACAACCCTTCTCTATGTATATCTCTTCCTCTCTCTCTCTCTCTCTTTTATAATAGGGTTAGAAGAAATCTTATATGTCTTTATAGATCTGTTGGTGAGATCTAGATCAACGATCAAGATCTAATATTTATGCCTCCAAGGCATTCCAATTTTCTAATTGGCTCCATGCCATGCATAGGATAAACCAATTAAATGCATAAATAACTCCATAGATAAATATTAAATGCTTTCATATGTCGGCCCAAAGCTCATACAAGTTGGCCTAAACATTTTACCTCAAAGTTTGAATAAATCCTAACATGTATGCAAAAATTGTTATGCTTGGCACTTAACATCTCTGTCGCTTAGCACTTAAGTATCCTACTCGGCTCAGCATGATGTAACTCGACAACCTGTATTCCTGCTCGGCAATTTTTCTCAGCCTTGAATAATTTTATCTTGGCCACAGTGATAACCAACTAACACTACCTAAGTAGATGACTAAGTGTTGGTCACTAATCATCAACAAAACTTAGTGATTAACAATCTACCCCTTTGATATTAGTGGCAAAAACACACTTATCATTTTGATTCATTCCATCCAAAATGTTTCCTAAGTACACAATGTACTCCCCCTAGGAATTTACTCCATAATACATACAAAATTTTATATAGTATACATGCCTTCAAAAAAAAAAATTATAATTATACTTGTATTGTTCCTCTTACGTTGTATCCTTGTCATATTCCCCCTTTTTTTTATCACTAATTGTAGGTGGGGTTAAGTTGTACTTATCCAAAAATTGTTTATGAATTTGTAAGGTTGATGCAAATGCAATGTCCCAACTATCCTTAACAAAATTCATAACCTCTAATTTGAATTCTAGCTCGGCTGCTAGACTTACTAAAATTTTTGTAGTAGAGAGATCTGCATTTCTCTTAACCAATTCTTTTGCAGCTGAAAGTTCTTTTTGAATTACCTCCATATGAGGTATCAGGTTGGTATGAATAGTAATCAATTTAGCCCTTATCTGACCATCGTCAGCCATGAGCTCAACTATTCTCCTTTGTGCATTAGTCAATCTGTTAAAATGTAAGGAGCTAGTGCTAGCATCCATACTTAGTGAACTCCTAGTTGACTTCAAGTCTAATTGCAATTTCTCTATGGCCTGTAGATTATCCTTTGGGAAGAATTCAACATCACATAAATTCTTATACAAAGAATAAACATTAGTTGCAAGTTCCTCCAAAAAATTTACAAGTGAAGAAAGCTCAACCTGCTTTATCACAATCTCTCCTAAGATTTTTTCCAGTACTTTGTTCTCAAATTTCCTCTTGGACCATTGCAATAACTTCTCATTAGCTTCAATGTTGTCATCATTTACCTTCTGCACAATATGAACTAACTATTCAAGAATAGGAACTTTAGGATTTTCATCGTCCATGTCAAAAGATTTTACAAATATATCCTTAATGTCATGTAACACCTACTTTTGCTTCTACTCTCTTTTCATTTCTTCCTGCCTTTTCTTCCTCTTGAGTAATTGTTGAAAAGTCTCAATCTGTTCATAAGATAAAACATTGGATCCCATGGTGGAATCACAATCACTTCATCTAATGTGACATTAAGAATGGGAGACTTTTTCCTCATAACTTTCCTCCTCTTAAATTCAAGTGAGCTACTGCTCAGCTTCGTTTCTACAATACCTTTTCCTATTTCAGTAGTAGTCATTATTGCATCTTTCAATTCAGTACAAATTACCTATTGATAAGGCATAACTCCTATTTTAGGTCTAGTGGGAGTGGATGATGCAGAGTGTGGTAAATCAACCAACACTTGCACTACCTCTGGTTCCTTAGGCTCATTGTCAGTATCCCTCATCTCCTTTCCACTATCTAAAACTAATTTCACAACCTCTAAACTAGGTGAATTTTGTATATTTACCTCTTGTTCATCAGTCTTCCTTCTCTACTTCCTTTTGTTCAACTCTATCTTCAGGTTTCTCTATACTCTTCTCTCCTTCAGCCTTAATAGGATATTCTCTACTTGTATCTCTCAGCTCATCCTGACCCTTTGCATCCAAATTACTAGAGTCATCAATTATGATATCAATTGGACTATCTATTGTCAGATCAACTGTGTTTACTATATCTATTTTTTTTTTGGGTTATGCTCCAGTATTGTCAGGCTCAGTAGCAATTTGATCTTTTGTTTTTTTGTGGTGTAGGGGTGGTTTCCACTTCTTTATCCTTCTGCTCAGATGTTCCTTCATCATTTTTCTCCTTTTCTGGAGCTATCAATCCAAAGATTTCCTTCCATATCCTTGTACTCTACTGTACTATACTTTCAATATCATTTTTCAAAATAGCATATCCTCTGAGTTTAGGTTGAAATTTATTCTTGTACTCCTCAATAAATTTAGCTCTTTGTTTCTTAGTCAGCTCAGGGATAACCTTAGCTAATGTACCTTCTCTAATCTGTCTCTCAGTAGTAAGTGAAAATTCCCATTTACTAGATATAAAATCATATAGGTCACTCGGAACATTGTTTCCTATCTGAATAGGAGTTAACTTGAAATTGCTCATCATATCTGGGTGGTCCCACAATAGAGTGTCCCACTTTTTTGAACATCCTGATTTTTGCTGAAATTGCACATTTTTAAGAAAATATCTTGATTTAAGCCTTGAGAGGTCCCATTTGAAGGAGTAAATTCAAAATGGCTAGATAAAATCCTCTTGGATCAAAATCCCTTTGGTATAATCCCTCTACACCTCACTCACGCCTATAATCGAGTCTCCTTTGAACCCATCAAAATGCTGACAAAAAATCACTTTGACATTAACTTTTTGTTGGATAAAATAAATTCATTTGAAAAACCCAAATATAGGATGATAGTGCTCTGAGAAAGCTTTCTAATTATTATGAGTTATATATATATTGAGTTTATTAAGACATTTATTTTTAAGTTTTGCTAAACATAGGTTGTCTAACCATTTAGCGACTTCTCTGTTTGACGCTTCTAGAAAAATAGTAAATTAGGGGAAAAAAATTATGAAAAATATGTAGGAAAGAGGTTTTTATGTTAGCTTTCTATCAAAAAAAGAATAAATTAATTTTGATATATAGAGATAGAGTTAGAGTGATCAAAGTGAAGCTATGTCCAAATTATAATTAATGTCACTTCATAACTCAATAAACTATTAAATATTCAACCAAATTGAATGAAACCAAATGTATTCCCTAGATATTTTTGTTACAAACCTAAATTCAAAATAATTATGTTCTTATCAGTTTTATAAAAAAATTTATGTTGATCAAAGTGAGTGTCACTCCTGAAAAATCCTGATTTTTCACAAAAATAATTTTTGAAGAAGGAAAAATGGATACAAATAAATTCCATTTAAAAAAATATATATTTATAAACTAGAAACAAAATGATAAAAGTCACTAGTTTACATCATCTTCAAATTCTTAATGGTTTAATGACAATTGATGTTTGAAAGCGAAGTTTTTTTTCAGAATGTTCATTTCAGTGTCAAAGTTGGCCAAAAAGTGGGACACAGTTTTGTGGGATCACCCATCTAGTAGAGCTTCCTAAACTTTATGCTTATCATCTACCTTCAATTTCTCATACTTGATAAACTTAAAGCTAGATAACCCTGCTAAATTCCTCAAATTCTCACATACCTCATTAATATCAGTGGGTTTTTTGAATCGTGTTGTTGGTATGTTGTTGGGTTCATCAGTTTCAGTCTTTTCTTCATCACTTTCTGGATCCAAATGTTGTTTCCTTCTAGGTCTCTTTACTTGTAGGCTCGACATAGCCTTTGTTGCAAATTTAGTCTTTGATCTAGAACTACTCTCTCCAACCTTCTTTACATATAATTTTTTTTGCACTTCTAGAGATGTAGTAGCAGATGTCCTTGTCCTTGGATGATTGGCAATGAGAGGTTTAATTCTATATTTTTCTTGGCTTGGCTTAGTTACCTTGGCTATTGTTGGTTTCTTTCCTTTTTCCTTAACATGAATCTCTCCCTCAGATTCACTTACTCTTTCTTCTTATTCTTCAGATATATCTTCTTCTTATCTAATAGATATGCCTAGAGGTGCATCTTATGGCTCCTCATCACTCGAAAATCAAACCATTTTCTTCAGATTCTTCACAATCTTTTTCCTCTTTCTCTCCATGGTTCCTGCCTTAAGATTCATAGATATCTTTGCCTTAGCTTCATCATAATTTCCAAATATCTTTTCTTTTGTATCAATCTCCTCTTCTAGGAGTGTTGTGATAGCTATTGATGTTTCATCAATGTTAACTTCATAGGGAAATGGCTCTAGCCATGATACCGTAAGTGTCATAGCTTGAATGTATGTGTAATCTGTGTCAACTAGAAAAAATATCTCCTCATAGTTCTTTTCCATAAGTGAACTAGGAATTCTATATCTCAACCTCATTCTCTTTTTGAATTCCACAAAGTAGTTTCCCATAATACTATTGAAATTATTTCCTAATTGCTGAATACATTCACTAATCTGCACAGTAATAGTCCATCCTTCTTCCAAAAAATATTTCCTAGTGTAGGAAATGACTTCTGTACATTGAAGAATATGCAAACTAGCAAAGAAACAAACTTACATGATGAGATCTTAGGTTTTCTAATTGATAGTAGGTTCTTGGCTACTTGTGTCAACTACAACTAGGAAAGGTCGTAGGTGTGATTCTTCTTAACTATCTTCCATGCTTGGTCCATAGCTGTGCAGGGAACACTATCCAGTCAGCTCAAATGATAGAACTTATGTGTAATCACTCTCACTTCAAATTCAAGTTATGATTCTTCAAATGTAGAGATAGTCATACCTTTGTTGTTCTAGACAGCTCCTGTGTTAGCTACTATTTCTTCTTTACTTTGATCTCTCATCGTTCATTTTCCGCTGACAACAGGATAACCATTTACTCGATGAATAATTTATTTAGTGATCCTAACTGGTCCATTGTCCAGCCACATATTCATATTGTGAACTTGGCTTAAAACAACCTTAATCCATTCATCTTTGAAGTCTGGTGGAAAATCTAGGGCATGAGTTATCCCTTTGTCGGCTAAATGCTTGAATTCATCCTTCAGAACTCCATTTTCACACAACATGTTGTAGGATTCCCTAAATTCACTATCACCTACTTCACCAAACTTCACCATGTAACAAGATCTAACATCATGGATCATAAGTACCTTTGGTGGAATAGATGAGAGGGCTCTATTCAGATCACCCAAATTATGGTTTCAGGAACGGCTTGAAAGTTAGGAGGTGCGCACACATCACTACTCACTAGCTTAACTTGCTTCAACTCCTCCTCCATACTTTTTACTGGTGCGGAAGAACTTATATCCATAATCTCTGAAATTAGGGTTAAAAAATGAAGAATAGGGTACCTCAACAAGTAACACTTTGCACTGTTTACCTTTGGGTTTCTGATGACATGCTGGGAAGATCTTCGATATAAAATTTTCTAAGATCAATTTTGCAACTTCTTCAATCGCTTTGTGAATACTGAAAAATTGCAAAGTAAAATGAATAATAAATAGTTCATCCTTATATATACTCGAAAGGTCAAGGTAGGTAAGCAATAAATGTACTTCCCATTAGGTTAGTGCAAACTAGCTGTCATTGGCCGACTAACACAACTTGCATACCACTTGGCTTACCATACTCGGCCATGACAAAACTTACTTGGCCAACCAACTTGGCACCTATAGTGTAGTTAACTCTTCTTGACATTTGTCACAAACATGTCCTGGTGCATCTCAACATATGCAAATATTGACTTTGGCACATTTACATATTAGGAACTAATGTAATATTTGAAATTTAAATGCAGTTCCTTACATACCTCTATTGCTCAGTTAGAGATGGTGTGATCACCTGATCCATTGGATTGGGTGACCTCAGTTTCAGTAGTTTCATTGCTACTCAACTTTTTTTTCCTTACCCATGTCTAGTTCATTTGTGCTCTTATTTCCTCAATAGTAGGTGTAGGTACTCTTGTCCTACACTCTCTCTTAGTGTGACCAATCTTCAAACAACTAAAGTAAACTAGGCTTCCATTCATCCAACTCTTAGATTTTCCTCTGAAATGTGTCCTTAAGCAATCTTCAGGTGCATGTCCATATTTTTCACAGTAATGACAACTCTACCTTGTGTTATAATCCCAATTGTAAGTGTTGCCTTTCCTAGGTGTTTTTTTTTTGTGTCTTAGATGTACATTTTTGTTTAGCATTGGATCTACAATCTTGTGCTTTATCACCACATTTCTAACACTTGTAACAATAACCATTGAATCTTGGTTTGGGAGGTGCATCATTTGCTTCAGCCCAACATTCATGTGCTTTATGTCCAAACTTCTTGCAATTAAAATAATAACCATTAAACTTAGGTTTAGGATTGGACTTACCTTTCTTGCTTCAAAAAATGTTTGTTGTATGACCTGGTTTTCCATAGTGGTGGCAAATAGGTTTTTTTTTCTTTGTCTTTGCATTCCTCCTTTCACCATTCTTTGATGATTTTCTTTCTTAGTAGATGTCTTTGGTTCAGTGTGACCTAATCCAAAAGAATCTTTTGATCTTCTTGATTCTTCCATCAGATTCTCAAAATGAGTCAAAGCTTCATTAGGTTTGTTCAACCTTTCATTCAGTTCCTTCTCAAATCTCAAATCATTTTTCAATTGATTGTTCTCAGATCTTAGATTCATCATTTCCATATCTTTCCTACTAATCTCCCAATTCACAAGTAGCAGTTGATTTTCCATGTCAACCTGATTGATTGTCATCATTTGCACATCATGTGTCCTTTCATCAAGTCTGACAGTTATCACTCTTTTGTCTTCTTCTTCCATTGCTTTGTCATCTTCAACTTTCTTCTTTTGTTCCACTACTTCACATAGTCTTATAGTCTGCATTTCTTGTTCTCTTTTCAAGTTCCTTACTTCTTCACAGAGTACATTGTTCTTTTCCAGTAGATCTGCAATTGCTACTTTTCTCTTAGTAGAATCTCCATTCTGAAATAGATTTGCAGTGTCATCTTCCTGATAATGAGTATCATTCATTTTTTTGGCCAAATCTCTCGTAGCTTTCAATGATTTCTTCAATTCATGTCTTTCTGTCTCAAGCTGATGTAATTCTAGTTGAATCTCAATCTTCTGATTCTCAATGACTTTACTGAACTTGTAAACCTCCATCTCAAGATCTGTACTCACAAGCTGATTAAAAGCTTTTATAGGAGAATTGTGCTCTGATAACAATTTTTGGAAGTACAATATTGGGAAAGAAAGATACTGAGAGGGGGGGTGAATTAGATCTTAAAACTTAATCACTTAAAACAAATTGATCCACATTCATACATATATGAATTTAACCTAACATCATATAGCATCAACAACATGAAATTTATAACCCATAACACAAAATTTTGGTAACCCAGAAACCCAAATAGGTAAATATGGGGTGCGGATGACACCCACAAAATCTTCACTACTGCAGCAATAAAGTGTGTTTGTTAGGGCTACAAGAGTTTGATTACAAAATGAAACCTACCTAGTTAAAGGTCTGTTCGGTTAAGAACTAAAGATCATTACAATCTACCTTGTGAAAGGATTTCAACTTACACTACAGTAAGCACTCAGCTAAGAGATTTAAAGTAGGTTTGTTAGAATCACTCTCTTAAGAGATTTCACCTAATACACTTGTTAGAATGTTTCAATTAGTGATCCTTTGTTATGCACTCAGATGCTGATGATGGATCTTCTCTTTCAAATATCTTCTGTGATCTCACAATCTGATATGTCTTTACTCTGCTATTCACTATTCTATCACTCTGCTTAATCTAAGTTTCTTCTCAAAATAAATCACTATTCATCTCTCATGAAAACACAACCCTTCTCTTTGTATATCTTTGCATCTCTCTCTCTCTCTCTCTCTCTCTCTCTCTCTCTCTCTCTTTTATAATAGGGTTAGAAGCAATCTTATATGTCTTTACGGATCTATTGGTGAGATCTAGATCAACGATCAAGATCTAATATTTATGCCTCCAAGGAATTCTAATTTATGATTGGTTCCATGCCATGCATAGGATATAACAATTAAATTTGTAAATAACATCATAAATAAATATTAAATGATTGCATATGTCAGCCCAAAGCTCATACAAGTCGGCCTAAACATTTTACCTCAAAGTTTGAATCAATCCTGACATGTATGTAAAAACTATTCTTCTTGGCACTTAACATCTCTGTCGCTCGGCACTTAAGTATCCTACTCAGCTCGGCATGATGTAGCTCAACAACCTGTATTCCTACTCAGAAATGTTTCTCAACCTTGAATAGTTTTAGCTCAGCCACAGTGATAACCAATTAAAACTGCCTAAGTAAATGACTAAGTGTTGTTCACTAATTATCAACAAAACTTAAGGGTTAACAACATCTCTACTTCAAATCATTTTAATATTTTCAAAATCCCATAACTGATAACCATAGTCAAATACTGCATATCCAGTGAAGGTACATTTTTTTAGATTTAGCATCAAGCTTGATTCTATTTTCTTTATCAACATGGACAAAATCTTCACAACCAAAAGTTTTCAGAAATGAATAATTTATCTTTTTACTAGTCCATGCTTCCTTTGGAATACCACCATCCAAAGGGGTTGAAGGTCCTTTGTTTATCAAATAGACTGTAGTGTTTACAACATCTTCCCAGAAATGAAGGGGTAGTCTAGCTTTCAATCTCATGCTCCTTGCACATTCCATGATTTTCCTATTCATTCTTTCTGACACACCATTTTCTTGTGGGGTTCCTGGAATTCTCTTCTTCCTTCAAATTCCATTGATAGAATAGTAATCTTCAAAGGATGTGCCACAATACTCACTTCCATTATCGGATCTGAGACACTTCAACTTCTTTCCTGTCTCATTCTCAACTAAAACTTTCCATTTCTTAAATGTTTTAAAAATAGCATATTTTTGTTTCAGGAAATATACCCATGTTTTCCTGTTTGAATCATCTATAAAAATAACATAATAATGAGAGCCACCAAGACATGATACCTGAGCTAGTCCCCATATGTGTGAATGCACTAGCTCTAACTTCTCTTTCTTGTTTTCTTTCCCAACTCTGAGAAATCTGACTCGTTTCTATTTACCATAAACACAATTTTCATAGAACTCTAAATCGATACTTTTCAGTCCTAGCAACAGATTTTTAGAGTGAAGGATTTTTATCCCTTTCTCACTCATGTGCCCAAGCCTATGGTGCCACATTTTTGAATCTATTCTTTCAACATCTATAGTAGCTTTCCCTACATTAACATTATCAATAGTAGCTAAGGTAGAATAAGTGTTACCAGTACACAGATATAATATGCCTATCTTCACACCTTTAGCTACTACCAATGAACCCTTAGTGACCTTCCAAACATTATCTGTAAACATGACTATACAGCCTTCACTATCCAGTTGTCCTACAAAAATTAATTTTGTCTTAAATTAGGGACATGCCTTACCTCCTGCAGTATCCAATCATTTCTATTTGGCAACTTGATTTTATTTTCCCTTTCCCAATAATAGGACAGGGCTCATCATCACCCAAATATACCTGTCCAAAATCACCTTGAACATAATCTTGAAAATATTTTCTATGGGGTGTGTTAGCACTGTATCAAAAATTTTTTGAATCCCTTGGTCTTATCATTTTCCTGGGCTTTCTTGTTTTCAAAGTCTTGTGTTTTACCGCTCAAAATGAGTCAATCCCTTTTGAAGTCATTTTTCATCTTCAGTCGCTTTGTCGCATCAGTTTTTTTATAAGGTTTTTAAGTTGTGCGAGTAGGCGATGAGCTGTTGATGAAAAGGTTAATCACGCAGTCACGAGCTGTTTGAGTCAAGTTTCAGTATGCCTGCGAGTGGGCGACGAGTAATAAAATTATGTATCGCGCAATCGCGATGAACCCAAGTTAAGTAATCATCTGTCTGCGAGTGAGCGGGTCTTAATGTTTGTAGAGGTTAATCGCGCAGTCGCGAGCTGTTTTTGAAGTTAACTCAAAGGTTAGCGAGTCAGTGACGAGCTAAGGTCATGTCTATCGCACAGTCGCTGCAAATTTGTGCTGTATATTTTATGCTCCGCGACCGAGCGAGTATTGTTGAAACTTAAGCGGTCGCACAGTCGCATCAAACTTATATTAATGTTTTGAGTTGCGTGAGAGCGCGACGAGGTCATGTCATGTAGTTATCGCTTACTCGCAATAGGTTTAACTCATGTTGTTTTATGCAGAGCGAGTGCGCGACCAAGATATAAAACAAGGAGATGAGATGTGCATCGCCCAGTCGTACAAGTACTTATCAAGTTCCGTGATAGTCTGCGGCCGAGCGACTAAAAACCCATTTAAACGCCTCACTCAGTCGCTGAAGCTTTGAGGTAATGAAAGGTCAGCTCGTGAGCATGCGACGAGCAGAGAAAGAATGATGTCGCGCACTCGCTAGTCAATGAAGATGATCAGAAAAGAGCTCGCGAGTGAGCGACAAGGAAAAAAGTGAAGCAATCGTGCACTCGCGATATGAAATGAAATGAAAGTTTGGAGCCCGTGAGCGTGCGACGAGCCAAAGGAGAAGGTCATCGCTCAGTCGCCGAGCAGATGAAAAGAAAGAAAAATAGCTCACGATTGCGCGATTGAGCAAAGAACTATGCATCGCTCAGTCGCACATTAGATGATAGCAGAAATAGAAGGACAGCGAGTGAGCGATTGGACAGAATGTGAGTTATAAGAAATGAATAT
>MU223823.1:4677811-4697771 GCA_018584345.1 Thuja plicata | reverse complement strand
GTAAGTCTTGTTTTCGAATTCTGAGAATTTTAAGTCAGCATATGAATATGATGTCCAGGAATTGAAATGAGAAGAATGGCTTGCAAGGCATTTCATTTGGATTTTTGAGTTTGGAGTTAGAAGTTTTATGGGAGTGCATATCTGTTTGACTCTGTTTCCTAATAGATAAGGCACTGGTCTTTGGTCTGTCTTGTAGTTTCTTCATCAATCAATTATTCAAATCATTTTCCCTTTCTGTTTAAGGAGCTGTGAATGATTATTATATCAAGTGTGATGGGTAGGAATCCATCCCCTGATTCATTGAAAGAAGTGAATCCAACAGGTACACCTGCCTGAGCCTTTGAGCTCGAAGTGTAGGAGGATTTGTTTGATCCTCGTTAATTAGCCTTTTCTTTGACAAGGTCAGGGGAAAATAGCTAACAGGGTGTAGCATGGAATAAAGCCCTAGAATCAATTACCTAGGAATCATTAACATTATCCAAACATAAAATTAAATCATCTTGTAAAGTATTACTTACAACATTAGCTTCCTTACTCCCATCTTCATTTATGTCTCCTTGTTTGTTTTTTTGAGACCAACATTCTTTCTTTAGGTGACTAGGCTTTCCATAGTACTAGCAATATTTCTTTCCTTTAGATTGACAATGTCCTTTCTTTGACTTCCCTCATGACTTTCCATGCAAAGGGCCTTTTACTCTTTCACTTATTCTTCCTTTGTTCTCCATGTTTAAAGCAGAACCTGATGAGGTTAAAGTTTCACCTGTGATTTTTCATCGCATTTCCTCGCTTAGGATAACATCAACAACTTCATCAAATTTAAAATTATTTGAACTACAGAAAGAGTTTCTTATAGCCATAACCAAGCTATTCCAGCTTTCTGGCAAAGAAAAAAAAAATAAGAAAGCCCTAACCTCTTCATCAAATGAAATTTGTAGGGATGACAATTGACCATCCTCCAAAACAAACCTTATAAAATGGTACCTGAGCTGTATGTGCTTTTTACTTGAATGAAAATCAGAATTATTTGCAAGATGAATGACACTCTAGCCATAATATCAACACCCACTACATGATCAGTTGCTACAATATCAACGGGTTGGACACCAGATTGTATGAATTGAGTTTGGAGAAAGCAAGGATTTGACTTGTTTTTGTGTTATAGAGCCTTCATCCACAATTTAATGGATTTAATGGTGGTTTCTTGTGTTGGATTAGTGTAAAGTATTTCATGTAATTAATCTATGTGGTGGTGGTTTATCAATTTAAGACTTTCTTTTACTAGTTTGTAAATTCTTTAGTTTTGTCTATGTCGTTGTCTAGTCGAGAGATAGTTATGTAAATATGGCCTTTTCTTGAATTCCCATGGTGGGATCTTCATGGCCACTTTGAATCAAGAAAGGAACTTTTTAATTAGTGTAAATATGGATTTTGAAGTCCTTGTGTGCAGGGGAGCTAATTTTACAAGCAGGTCATAGGCGAGTATAAAGATATTTGGCTAGGGAATTGCTCAGTTGCAGAGGCAAGAGGACTTGCTAGATGGATTGGTTTGTGCCAATCTCAAGGTGGTGGATGTAGGGGAATGTATCAAGGATATGTGGTTTCAAGGGGAAGTTTAGAGGAAGCCATTAGAGCACTTAGTGAGACCAAATAAGGCAGACTATCATACATGCCCTAAAAACCCTTAAAAATAGGGTTTGCTGGAAGTCCTATATAGAGAAACTATGGAGACCTAAGACCTAGGAAATATAGAAGCATAGGAGGTACTTAGAGAGAATCCACAAATATTTTTGGGGGTTGTTAAGATAACTTTGGAGGAAATCCAATATTATTGGTTTTAGGAGGCCTAATTTGGCTAAAAAGGCTACAAGGAATAAAACCTAGGATAGAATGAACTCGATGGGACATATTTGAAACAACCTATCAGAGTGGACCAAGATTTATTTATAGTGAAGGGGAAATAGTGTATAGACCTATTTCTATAGCTAGGAGTAGTTTGGAAGCATATTTTCCTTGATTGAGCCTATGGATGCACAATAGAGTTGAGTGGAATTAGAGAGTGTTTGAAGTTGGTGGAGAGCTCTAGGAGGTGTAGAGGAACCATAGGAGTGTCCTTTGGTTAGGGTAGAGATAAGTAACCTAGTAAGGTTAGAGAAAAGGCCTTACGAAGAGAAAGAAATATCTTAAGAGTCACAGCTTGCCATCAAAGTGGTATCAGATCCATTGAAAGGTTTGGGAAATAAGTGTGCATGTTAGAGGTGAGTGAGTCAACTGGTCAAAGCAGCATGGTGACCAATGCAAAGTTGGCAAGATATTTTTTAGAACAAGTCAAGAATAGAATTCTAGAAGAAGCTATGGAGGAGATGAAACACAAATTGGCAGAAGTTGCAGAGACTGCAAGCAAAATGAAGGAATAGTTAGGAGAGGATAAAGACAAAGGAAAGAACCAAGTTGAAGAGGAGGCAGAACTGGAACCAAACCCTCCACTACCTGAGGAACCTTTCCTCAAATCCCTGAAAGCACTAAGTGGAAAGGAACTAGAAGGAATCCCTCTATTCTTTGGCTGAATGGATTCAGAATTCGTGATGGAATGGATTTAAGGTACGGAAAATCACTTTGAGTGTGATGGAATCACAAAGGCATAAAAGGTAAAGATATCCAAATCAAGACTAAGAGGACAAGCATTAACTTGGTGGAAGTCCTTGCAAGAAGAATGAGAGAGAGAAGGGAATAAGCCAGTAGTCAATTGGAAGGATATGGTGGCTAAGGTAAAATAAAATTACCTACCAGAGGATTATGACATCCAACTTCATAAAAAGAGACAAAATATCAGACAAAAGGACTTAGATGTGGCATCCTACATAGAATAATTTCAAAAATTATGCCTTAGATCTAGAGTTCAAGAGATAGAAAGCATCAAGGTGGCTAGGTATCTCAATGGACTTAGGTGGAACATTCAAGAAGAGCTAAGTCTATTTACCTTAACTTCTATCCATGGTTTTTTTTAAATGGCCCTAAGGTGGAAGAAAAACTTAGAAAACTCAGAAAGAAGCAAGATTCAAGCTCTAGGGGTAAAGAAAGCCTAATGCTTAGGAGAATATTGATTAAAGAACCTACCAAGGATGAACATAAGTAAAGGAGAGAACTCTTTAGGATGAAGTGCAAGATTCATGAAAAATTTTGTAGAGTCATCATAGACTCAAGGTCAATAGATAATGTGATCTTAGAGGAGGAAGTGTAGAAGTTGAAGTTGGACAAGATACCTCATGCTTACCCCTACAAAGTAACTTGGTTGAAAAAAGGAAAAAAATATTGGTCAATGAACAAGTATGGGTTGATTTCACCATAGGGAATTATTAGGATAAGATACTTTGTGACATGCTACCAATGGATGCTTGCCATTTATTTCTTGGAAGACCATGGCAGTATGACAAAGAAGCAGTCCACCATGGTAAGGAGAATAAGTACTCATTCAAGAAGAATGGAGTGACTTATAAAATATAGTCCTTGATAGAAGAAGATACAATGGAGAGAAATGACACAAATAATCTTTTAATGAGTGGAAAATAATTGCTAAAATACATGAATGAGGAAGAAGGAATTGGTTATGCTATCTTGGTGAAACCAAAGGAGAAGGAGACACCCAATCAGACACCTATGCCTATAGAATTCTGACAGCTGTTGGATCATTTTAAGGAAATCATATGTGATGGGACACCAAATACACTACCTCCACAGATGTCAATCATTCATCATATTGATTTTGTGTCAGGGGCGTCATTGCCAAACAATTCTACTTACTAGATGACACCAAAACAAAACAAGAAGATTGCAAGGTAGGTTGAAGATCTTTTGTATCAAGTTCTAATAAGAAAGAGCATCATTCTGTGTGTTGTTCTAGTGGTATTGGATCCTAAAAAGGGAGGTAAGTGGAGAATGTGTACTAACTCTAGGGAAATAAATAGGATAACAATTAGATATAGATTTCCTATTCCTAGAATAGAAGACTTGATGGATTGTCTTGGGGGTCCTAAGTACTTTTCTAAAATAGATGTTAAGAGTGGATATTATAAGATTAGGATGAAAGAGGGAGATGAGTGGAAGTCTTCCTTTAAAACCATAGAAGGAATATATGAGTCATTAATAATGTCATTTGGGCTTACAAATGCACCTAGCACTTTTATGAGGTTCATGAACAAAGTCTTAAAGGATTACATAGGGGTATTTGTAGTAGTCTACCTAGACGATATCCTCATCTTTAGAAAAACCAAAGAAGAGCATATGAAACACCTAGAGATTGTGTTGAAGAAACTACAAGAGGAGATGTTTACCATCAACCTTTAGAAAAGTGGAGTCATGAGAAAAGAACTTGTCTACTTAAGGTTTGTAGTTTCCCAAGGTGACCTAAAGATTGATAAAAGAAAGGTTGAAGAAATCTTATGTTGGCCTACTCCAAAAATAGGGAAAGATGTGAGAAGCTTCCATGGTTTGGCTTAGTTTTATAGGAATTTTATGAAGAGATTCAGTGAAATCTATGCACCTTTCCTAGATACCATAAAGGGTGGAGCCAAGACAAAGTTCACATGGACCAAGAAAGCCAATGATGAGTTTGAAAGGTTGAAGAAAGAAGTGGCTACCCAACCTATACTGGTGTTTCCAAATTTTGATAAATTATTCATTGTGGAATGTGATGCAAGAAACATAGTAGTGGATGCAGTACTAAGCCAAGAAGGAAGACCTATGGCCTTCTTTAGTGAAAGATTGAATGAAGTCAAGGTATTCATCCTATGATCTAGAGATTTATGCTTTGGTACAAGCTCTTAAGAAGTGGAGACACTTTTTTTGCCAAAACAATTTTTTGTATACACAGAAAATCAATCCTTAATTTACATAAATACACAAGAGAAGCTTAGTTTGAGGCATATAAAGTGGATGGAATTTCTGCAATCAGAAACCTTCATAATCAAGCACAAGAAGGGATTAAATAAAAAAGTTGCAGATGCACTTAGTAGGAGATTTCTCATTGTCTAAGAGATACAATTGCATAGCACATGAGTAGAACGATTTGAGAATCTATATGAAGGAGATGAATATTTCTCATAGATCTACAAGGTATGCACTGATGTTGATAATCATATCCATAGTGAATATGTAGACTATACATTGCAGAACGGTTTATTTTTTATGGGGAAACAACTATGTGTTCCACGTGGTTCCATGGGGAAGAACCTCATCCAAGAGAAGCAAAATGATAGTTTGAGTGTACTCTTTGGGTTAAATGAAACCTTAGATCTTGTGGAGAGATTTTACCATTGGCCTAAAATGCAGAAGGATGTAAGGAGGTATGTTGAGAAATGTGGAGTATGTCAGAAGGAAAAGGAACATCTTCAAATGCAAGACTCTATAATCCATTGCCCATCCCAAATAGGCCTTGGGAGTGCATAAGTAAGGAATTCATAGTGGGGCTACCTAGAACACCAACTAGTTTGGATAGTGTGTTTGTGGTAGTGGACAGATTCAGTAAGATGAGTCACTTTATCCCTTGTAAAAAACACATGATGCCAGTAAAATTGCCCACCTTTTCTTTAAAGACATAGTAAGGATACATGGTTATCCAAATAGTATTGTATATGATAGGGATGTGAAGTTTATGGGACACTTCTAGGAAAGACTGTGGAAGAGATTGGGAACCAACTTGGCACATATCTCTACATATCATCCTCAAACAGATGGTAAAATAGAATTAATTAATCGGGTACTTGGTAATTTATTAATATTTTTAATCAAGGAGTATGGGAAAAGATGGGAACAAGTCAACCCACAAGAAGAATTCTCCTATAATGACAGTACCAATATGACTACTGGTAATATTCCATTTGAGATTATGTATGGATTACATCCAAGGGGATTTTTTGAGCTTAGGGACTTAAAAGGTAATGAAGGGATCAGTGGATATGTAGATGACTTTGCTTAGTTAATCAGAGAGGTTCGTGAATAGGTGAGAAGGAAATTAATGGAGGGTAATCAAAAGCTAAAATAAAAAGTGGATGAGAAGAGAAGAGACTGACATTTTGAGGTAGGAGACTTGGTGATGGTGTTTTTGAACAAAACCAACTATAGAAAGGAATTCCTAGCAAGCTTTAGATGAAGAGGATTGGTCGATGTAAGGTGTTGGCCAAGTATAGCTCCAATTCCTACAAAATAGATTTACCAAAGGAAATGTCCATTTCTCATTTTCAATGTGAAGGATATGATTGAATACAAGGGTCTAGAGATAGAGTAGCAAGAATATAGTACATAAGTGATTAAGGATGTGGTAGAACTCAAGGTTCTTGATCAGATCAAGCCTCAAGTTAAGAAGGTACTAGATTATAGAGTGAAGAAGAAGACTAGATACAATACATACATGGAGCACCTAGTGAAATGAAAGTATCAACCTAAATAAGAGGCCACTTGGATAGAAGAGGGTGATTTCAAGAAGCATGGCATCAGTCTAGAGTTTATCACACCTCTGGTACCTTGAATTTCTTGTTGTAGGGGGAGAATGGTGCAGGAGCACCTTAAGGTATATTGAAGATATTTGACAATTTTGGATTGTAGGTGGTTCTAGCCAACCACCAGGGAAATAAGGACTGAGATGAAGTCCCAAATTTGTGTGGATTGTGTTCTTAGGTAAGAATCTTTAGAGTTTTTGTGTGTGGTTTAGTCCAATAGGGTCTTAGCTCTTTGTTTGCTTAAGATATAGGAAAGTCAAAGTTGGTAAAAAATTGACCAAGAGTCAAAAGTAGAGTAGAATATGTAATTTTTGTGTTTTTGAATGTTTTAGGATCGAATGGAGTGATTCTAGGTCAAGTTGTGCAAGTTAGGATAGTGAAATGTCAATATTGCAAAAGTTGTAAAAAGTTGCTCATGACAACATTTCCTAGAATGTTGGAAAGAGATTTAATGAGGTATGAAACCAAAATTAAGGGTATGATCACATGGAAGTGGATTACTTAAGACCACACAAACCATAATACATGGGTTGGACATCAGATTGTATGGATTGAGTTTGGAGAAAGCAAGGATTTGACAGGTTTTTGTGTTACAGAACCTTAATCCACACTTTCATAGATTGAATGGTGGTTTATTGTGTTAGATTAGTGTAAAGGAGTTCATGTTATTAATATTTGTGGTGGTGGTTTAGAAATTTAATACTTTCTTTTACTAGTTTGTAAATTCTTTAGTTTTATCTATGTTGCAGTCCAGTCCATAGACAATTATGTAAATATGGCCTTTTGTTGAATTCTTGTGGTTTGATCTTCATGGCCACTTGGAATCAATAAAGGAACTTTATAATTAGTGTAAATATGGATTTTGGATTACTTGTGTGTAGGGGAGATAATTTTACAAGCAGACCCTAGGTGAGTATAGAGGTATTTGGCTAGGGAATTGCTCAATTACAGAGGCAAGAGGACTAGCTTGATGGATTCGTTTGTGCCAATATAGAAGTGGTTGATGTAGAGGAATTTATCAAGGATATTTGGTTGCAAAGGGAAGTTAATAGGAATCCATTAGAGCACTTAGTGAGACCAAAGAAGGCAGACTATCATACATGCCCTAAAACCTTTTAAAATAAGGGTTTGCTGGAAGTCTTGTGTATGGAAACTATGGAGACCTAAGACCTAGGAGATATTTAACCCTAGGAGGTCCTTAGAGAGAAACCACAAGTAGTTTGGGGGTTTTTTAAGATAAGTTTGGAGGAAATCCAAGATTACTCATTTTAGGAGGCCTAATTGGGCTAAAAAGGCCACAAGGCCTAAAACCTAGGAAAGAATGAACTCGATGGGAAATATTTGAAAGACCCTATCAAAGCAGAGAAATATTGATTGATGGTGAAGGGGAAATAGTGTATACACCTTTTTCTAGAGAAAGGAGTAGTTTGGAAGCATAGTGGCCTTGATTGAGCCTATGGATGCACAATAGAGTTGAGAGGAATTGGAGAGTGTTTGAAGTTGGTGGAGAGCTCTAGGTAGTGTAGAGGAACCATAGGAGTGTCCTATAGTTATGGTAGAGATAAGCACCCTAGTAAGGTTAGAGAAAAGGACTTAAGAAGAGAAACAAATTTCTTAAGAGCTAGAGATACCCATCACAATTTAGGAATCGCCTAAAGATCTAAAGTGTTAAGAAAAGGATATTGATCAGTCATAAGGAATATGATAGAGGGAGCATTGAATTTAGAAACCTGACATAGAGATATCTACATGTTGAAGATGTATGTCTTTGGAAGTTTTGTCAAAGAGGGAGATATAGATAAGGGAGAAATAAACAGTGAGAGAGATAAGCTACAGAGAGAAATCTATCTAAGAGGGAGACAATATTTGTATTGGAGAGAATCAGAATGAAGCTGAGGATATTAATGAAAATCTATTTACAAAACATACTTTTCGGATTGTTTGGGAACCTTCCATATGTTGTTTGTTTGCATGTGTTTTCCATCAATGCCAAAGAGGGAGATTTTTGGAAACTGCAATTGAAATAATTGTTATATTTCCATTGATGTCAAACTTTACCTAGTAAGATAGCTGCTATCTTGTAAAGTGCCATATCAATTGATTGATGAAGAAGATTTTAAAAGAAGAGATAAAAAGAAGACCCGATGAATAGTTGATTTATGTGAAAATAAAATGGGTACTTGATGAGATCACACATTGAAGAGGTAATATATTGTTTATCTTAAGTCTAAGAGAAGTTTGGATGACTATAAGATTAGTCTTGAGCAAGTTACAGAGAAGAAGATTAAAGAAACATGGGTTCACAACAGATTGTGGTGAGTGATGTGAGTGTCGACCAAGCACTACTATATGCCAAGTTAATTCTAGTGTTGACCAAGCATCTGTATGTGTTGAGTGTCATATAATTACTAAGTTACACAGAGATGACTGAGTGATAGTGCACACTATTGACCGAGTGTTAGTAATATGACAGTTTGAGAGATATTTGAGATCCCAGCTGACATAGTTGATTTTCTTGGGATATGTGAAGCATATTTAAGATAAAGATTATTGTTGTGTAAAATTAAATGAGTATTTAATATATGTTTAACCATTTTTATGTATGGATTCAAGAAGGAGCTTTAGGATGTATTATACAATATAGATGGAAATGAAATGTTGGAAGGATTCATTGGATATGACCTAAACCTAAGATATATGGTGATGATTAAGCAGCGATAGATCAAGCTACCTGATTAGAGAGGTATAAGATTAACCTAATTGCAAGTTATGGTGTGTGTGGTATGTGGGTAATTTAGTTGATTAGCAAAATATAAGTAGAAAGAAAAAAAAAAAAGGCTGAAGAGAGTAGTACAGGACTGCACAGTGGTGATTTCTTGAAGGATTTCCTAGTAGATTAGATTGATAGAGATAACAATGAAGGCCAGTCTATGAATTATCATTTCAGCTATAATTGTATCTATATTTGCAAATTGAGTTGTATGTTTTATATCATAATTTGTTGTTACTTTCTAACCATTGTATCAGTTGCAAAATCCTTTTAAACAAGCTTGGCCTAAAAATCATATTGTTAAATCATTTTAATCAAGGTGAAATTCTAATGGAATGGTCTAAGCCCTCTAACAAGGCTCACTTCTAACAGAGTCATGAAATCCTTTAGTCAGGTCACATTTAACAGTGTGTATTGTAACCTTTAATTGGGTTGGCTTTTCATAGAGCTCACTTCAGAAGAGTAAAAAATTGGTAGCATGTTGCTAGTGGTTTTTCCCATATTGGGTTTCCAAGTTAAATCCTTGTGTCATACTTGTCTGAATATTATTTTATGTGTTGTATTGTTAAGAGTCTTATATTCTTCAATTTGATTACATTAGGATAGTACATTCCAAGTTTATATTGTTGATCATATGCTATAGAGACTGAGTAGATTACTGAGTGGATTTGAGTTGGTTGAAGTGTTTAAATGTTCAATTGGTACTTCTAGACCTTAGATAATGGATTCACCCCCCCTCTTAGTTATTATGAATCATTCTAACATTTTTTCTATAGGTTGTCTCTATGATAGACCTCAGTAGGTCAAACTAGATACTAGAGGAGATTAATTGATAAGATACATGTTTTCTGCTACACCTTATTCAGAGCTTGTGAACCATGGGGATTCATAGACTAAAAGAAAAAAATGTAGGAAAAGAGAAAGGATTTTCTATACCACTCATTCATATAGATAGACTATTGGTTACTAGGGAGGACTATTCATCAGATTGAGAGGTGCATGCCATCTTAGGTGGTGAGGCGGTTTGGCCTATAGCAGGATGTTGTGGCAGAGGGTGAGATACATGCATATGTGACTAGGAAGGTGGGTGTTTAGGTCAATACATAGATGCACTAATAGTGAGGAACACCTGGAGGACACTGACATTAGTGATGTGGGTTAGGAGGCAAGATGTAAATGATACAGGGATGTCTGTATAGTATGCTTCATGGTGGGAAGACCATATACCTGTTAAAATGATATATCCACTACAAGTTGTAGCATATGAGAAGCCAAGAGGGGACATGGACATTGATGATAGTATTACAGTAGGGATGTCACAAATTCATCAGTAACAAGGGAAATATAGATCAAAGCCTCATCGACACAACAAAGAAGAGTGAAAGATAGGAAAAAGGAATAGGTTGGGGCTCCACAAGTACAGGTACCACAAACATAAGGGACACAATTATGGTGTACTAGGTACATGTGTCACAAGTAGAACCACCATAGGTAGTAGCAATAGCATGGCTATCAAAGGTGACATATGACACTCTAGAGACATAGTTGTAGAGGGCTAGGGCACTCCTAGAGATATAGTGCCAGGATCATGTGACCACGTATGATGTGAGAGACAACTTGCAAACTGAGGTAGGTTGTGTGTAGGGACTAATGGAGATAGAGGGGGTATAGGTGGATAGCACTTAGGAGACACTAGACATATTAAAGAGGACATCAGACTCGGGAGAGTTTACTATAGAAGATGTAGTGTTGCAAGATGAGATGGCATTGAGAGGATAGGTAGACACCCAAAATTAGTAGGTATACACCCTTACAACATAGTGGGATGAGGCATGCAAGCATGCTGAGACTTATAGGGGAGAGAGGGAGATAACATAGTAGGAAGCAACTATAGGGGGATAGAGGTACTAAACAAGGCATTTGCAACACACACGGATGTAGCTAGGGTAGGTAGAGAGGTAGTGTGTTACATGGGCCTATACTTTGAGGCAGTCCCTGAGGACCAACAAAGACCTGCATACACAGAGTGGTCACATTCACAGAGTACCAACAAAGCATCTCAGGGACCAATGTGGATTTGACCTCTCCAACCACATGAGTTAGCCTAGTCATGGTGACACACTTTTTTGTAGTTTTTGGTGATATGTATATGCATTACAAAACTTAGGTTCATTTTGATTTATTATGATGATGGACTATATGTACTTCAGATATTTGATATAGTGATGATGGATTTTGACATATATGACATGTGATGGATTTATACATTTAGTATTTTAAAATGGTTTCTATATGAGGTACATTTATGATGTTTTGTTATATGCATATGAGGATATTGACTCTTATGATGTAGGTGTAACCACCTAGATTTGGTCTACTATGACCATATACCCTATTTTCCCTAAGTGTGATCATAGCCCCAATTATGTCTAGAAAACTCTTCAATTGGCTAGCATAATTATTTCAAATCAAATTTAATCTCCTAAGTGATCTAATCACTAATTTACATTAATCACTTAAGCAAATCCAATCAAATAAATTCAATTCAATGAATTCAAATCAATACTTGGCTAAGGTAATTAATTTAAAAGGAATTAATGAAATCCTATTTATACCTCATCACTTGCAAAATCAATCCCCTAGCCTAATTTATTCAATTTGGCTATAGTCCTAATTAATTATTTCTTTTGGATCAGTAACTGAACAATCAAAGCATTAAAATTTTGTGGTTCAATGAACAAGTTCAATCATTTAATTCATTTTGGATAGTAACTGAAAATTCAAAGCACTAAATTTGTTGGATAAATGAACAAGTTCAATCATTTAATTCAATTTGGATCAGAAATTGAACAAGCGAAGCACTAAAAACTGTGGTCTATTGAACAACACAAATTTACTTTCAAGCATTTTGTTTTCCCTAAAGTAGGAACATCTTAAATTGAGCACAACATTGCTTGAGGGAATGAACTATTTGATTGACTCTATTTTGGAAGAAAATGGCATGGATTAGGAGAGTATACTCTTCTTCTTTGGAGGAATCATAAATCTAGATGTCCTACGCTCACCAATCCTTTGTATGCTTATTTAATAGTAGAGGGCCTGCCGATTGAGGAAAAAATCTACCAGGAATGACCCAAGTGAGGAAAGGTTTTACACAAACCCTTCCAACTCACTATAAATAATTGCTTCCTCGTAGGCCAAAGCCTCAGAAGATAGAGTTGGTTTTGTTCTCAAAATTATGACATCATTCCCTAAACATGCTTGGGTATGTGTAGAGCAGAGTCGCTTGAATATTTCTTGTGAGACTACACATATTTGAGTACTCATAGGGCTATATGCCTCAATTTTTCCTTGTGCAATTCTATTGGGGACAATTTCAGACGGATTTCCCAATCATAGACAACTCTTAAACTAAAAGAATTCCCAATTCACCCCTGAAAGGGTGATAATCCTTGTGCAAGGAAAAAAGTAATTTCCCCAAGACACTTTCCATATCATGCCCTCACTTGCATTTGGAGTTGGCTAATACAACATCATGACTAGAGCCATTGCGTGCTTGGTGATGGTTGTATTCTGATTAGCATTTGAGTGTGTACCTAAGTCAATGAGCAAGTATTTTCATCCTCCACTTAGAAAATAGGACATAAGGACGTGTTTGTTCACCCTTTGAAAATACAACAATGCTTGATGTAACTGAAAATCATTAAAAATATAACACCTTCAAACAAGTAACAAAATTCAAACCTTGGTCTACATGTGTTTTTCACTCACTGAGAAATTTCATAACACAATCTTTGATCAAACACACTTCATGCACTTCCAAGAAAAAACTGACAAAATTTGACAGGGGGAACTTGCATCGTTTCCTCTCAGAGGAAGATAGTTTATTCTGGATCCCCTTTTGACTCTTTAAATCTATCCTTATTTCTTTTTCTGGTCTCACTGTGGCTGTATAAAAATCTTTTTCAGATGTCTACCTTGCATGTCTTGTCGAACTCTTACAATCTATCTCAATACGTGTGGTCTATCCACTTTTTACAACAAAATTGATTCCTAGCTCACTATCAGGGAATTCTAACCCTTTGAGACTGGAATCATTTACTTCCACCAAAACACAAAAAACACTTCTACCTAGACACACTCACTTGAACAATTTGAGACTCTACTTGACACTATCGGGAAACTTTGAGAAAATTGAGATACAACTTAATGGTTAACACAAGATGCAATAAGTACACATCTAAAGGATCAAAAATACCTCCTAAATCACCACACTTTCAAGGAGAAACATCTCGTAGTTCCCTATTCAATCTAGACTCTCCAGAAATGGATAGGTCCACTCGTGGATGGAGTGAGGCTTTTGAGGAATATGACAATAGAAAGAACCAAAAACATGAAGATATCAATGAAGAAGAAGAACCCACATTTGAACGTCCTCTATTTGAATCAAGTAGTGAGGAAGACATCACTGAAGAAGAATATGATAATCTCAAATAGAGAAAGAGCTTCCACAAGATATTGGAAAAGATGATTGACAAGGATAAAGAGAAATACTTTCTCCATTTAGCATCCACTGACATAAAATTACCAAAGGATTATGATGTGGAATAACTAAAAGAAAAGGAGGTACCAAATCCTATTTCTATTCTCACCAAACAACTTACCTTAATGCAAACGGAGCTTGTGACTCTCAAGCAAGAGAAGGATAAACCAAAAATGAAGTACTCTATGGAGTCCATTTGTCCATTTCCTTTCAACAAGAGTATCACTATGGTTCCATTCCCTCCCAATGTGGCAATGCAAAAATGCAAAAAGTATATGGGAGAGACCAATCCACATGATTGTGTTAGAGAATTGTGTGCTCTTAGCATAGAGTACATGCATGAACCTACTTACCTCATGCAGCTCTTTCTTGGAAGTCTAGGAGGCAATGCCATGGAATGGTTATCAAAGCTTACACCTAAGGTCAAAAATTTTGAGGAGTTAATTCAACAATTTATCCAGCATTACTCCTATAATATCCAACATGACGTGACTATGATGGATCTGTGCAACACTAAAAAAAGAATGGCAAATCCTTTACCCACTTTCCACAAAGGTGTAGGAAAATGTTTTCATGGTATTCAAGAGCTATTCCTAAATCTGAGAAAATGGAAATCTTTGTCAATAACTTGGTACTTGAGTTAAACTACACATTGAAAATGCAAGACTCCCCTAACTTTGACAGAATGATCAAAAATGTCATTTGTATCGAAGAATTTATGGTAAAAAAGTGAGAGATAACTCTTCAAAAAAAAAAAAAATCTAACAACTCCAACTCCAAACCTAAGTGGTGGAAGCAAAAAAAAATGTTGTCTATGATGGCATAGTAGACGTATCCAATGTTGGTCCTAAACCTGAGGTGTTCAATCTGACTAACAACATGCAAGAAAGAAAATATTCCAAGGTAACACCTTCTATACCTAAAGCAAACAATGATAATAGCAAGGGTCGTCCATGGACTTCAAAACCTCATAGAACATTTACTCGTTTGGGAGAGCCTCTTGAAATTGTTTTGAAGACACTATTAGAAAAAAAAGTTCTCACAATCCCAGATTCCAAACCATGGGAGCCAGAGTTCAAACCAAAATGGTGGGATGACAATTCTTACTGTGCCTTTCAAAAAAACAAAGGACACAAGACTAACAACTATCTTAAATTCAAACCTGTTATCCAAGACCTTATTTAAGGAGGAAAAATCAAAGTGGAAGGACACACTACCAATGAAGATCATACAGCATTCAACAAACCATTCCCAAACTACAAGAAAGGGGAAGCATCTAAAGGAAAAGGTAATGAATTCAACTACACCTACTCCAATAATGATAATGTGATCAATATGCTAGACATTAAAACTGAATCAATTAATGTGGTCACAATCAAAGGTGTTTCTTTCCAAATGAATGCAGTGACTTGGAGCCAAGTGCAAGTCATGATCAAAGGACCTAATTCTACCTCAAAACCAATGTCAAAATCCAAGGTTCCTATTGTTACTATCCCCAAACTAGCAACAAAACACACGGTTACTATTCCTTTAGTAAAGTATGACTTTGTGGACCAATTGTAATGAACCTCTGCCAAAATTTATATTTTTGAGTTGCTAAAAATCTCCATAGTACATAGGGAAATCTTGGAACAAGCCCTACATACCACAAATGTCCCAAAGGACCTTGATATAGACAAATTCTAGGCAATGGTCAATCACATCTCAGCACCGTATTACCTCCCCTTTTCTGAAGAGGATGATAAATCATTGACCCATCCACATAATCAACCCCTCCATATTGAAGTCCTCATTTATAAATCTCATGTTAGACATGTGTTGATAGATGGAGGTGTAGGATTGAATATTTGTACCCTTAATCTGATTAGGAAACTGGGTCTTTTAGAACAGACCATTGACTCTAGAAACAAAATAACTATCAAAGCTTATTATGAGGAATAAATATCCTCTAAGGGACTTATTTTTCTACCCATCAGAGTGGGACCAATTGAAAGGAATGTCATATGTCAAGTTCTAGATCTAACCCTAGCCTACAACATCTTGTTGGGGAGACCATGGATCCATGAAATGCAAGTTGTGCCATCTACTTATCACTAATGTATCAAGTTCCCACATAATGGGGTGGAGGTGACAATTCCTACAAATGCTAATTATACTTGCAACAATATCAAAGTAGGTAGTATGATTTGACATAACAAAGAGACTAAAAATGAGATTTCTCCTGAGACTACCAAAGACATGGTGATGAAGAGTTTTGGAAAGACCTTGAAACATGAAGAAATAGGTATGGGTGAATAAAAATTGGACATGACTCCATCACTGACAGAACTTCCAGTGTCACCAAGATCCTATGGAAAACCTTCCTCGACATTCACACCTACTACATCTAAGGAGCCATAAGTCCACAAATCAACTGTCATGGTAAAGGTATCCATAATTTATTTAGATAAGATAGAAGAACAGGCAGTCTTGTACTGGATTTACAAAGGAGAACCAATAGAAGCTGAGGTCAAACATGTAGAAATATCCCTGGAACAGTATGGTAAAATATATGATCTCCTTAATAAAATGGGATAGAAAGGAAAAGGACCTCTAAGTGACACAGGAAGAGGACTTATTGAACCTATACACATGGAGTTCAGGAATACTAGGGACAAAATAGGACTAGGTTTTAGTACTGAGTGTGATAAACCTGCTTTAAAAGACAGTCTGATCTCTGACAAAGGGAGTGATGAAACATAGGAGATAGAACTAGAACAATGGTCCTATGAAATATTATTGCATTTTTTCATGAAGAATCCTAACTATCAAGGAGAGTGCTATGTACAAAGCTTTGAGGTACCACAAGATCTTTGCACCCCTTTGTTAGCACATGCTCCTATTCAAGAGGTAGGAAACAGAATAGAAGATGATCTAGAGGTACCACTAATAGAAACAATTACTAAAGACACACCTAGACAATAGGATTTACATCCTAATTGGGGACAGTTAGTCACAATCACACATGTCCTTTATTTACCACACTTTGATCCAAAGGTAGCTAATCGAGTACATCAGATAACTATTGCATAATTCTTAAACAGGTCTGATGAAAAAATAAAAAAATCTCATGATTATGAATGGGATGAGCTATATGTCACCACAGAGGACATTTAAATAGATGTGATTCACATGTTTACAACTCCATCAACACCCAATGAACATTATAACACTACTCCAAACAATAGTGATATTCCTGAAGCAAAGGAAGATTTTCTTCCCCTGATCATTGATGGAGAGACTGGTGTTCTCATAAGTCTAGAAGAACTTCAGAGGCGACAAGAAAGAAGCCTCCATTTACAAAGAGATGATGATGAAAGTTCTGCTGATGAGTCACTATAGTTTGGTCTGCATATAACTAAAAATGACCCTTTTAATAACGATCTAACTCTTATTGATCTAAACATTGAAGAACTTAACTTAGTAGGATATGTCATGTTAGCTAATAGTCATGATTCTAATGCGATGTTGTCCTTCCTAGAATTTGACTCCTTATCTTTGATAAATCTAGACCTAATTGATTGGAATAGTACAGATCCTACTCCTATCCTTCCCTTTCCCAATGAGTACACCTTGGCTTTCTATCTAAATTCTTGTGAATCCTACCCTTCTTCCACCAATGCAAGGAGCGTGAACATGTCATAGGAGGATATCAAGTTTCTCTATCAAAAATTAAAAAATAAAAATAAAAAGGGAAATAATGGTGAAAACCATGTTGTGGTAGTGTCAGATCCTAAAATGGTAAAAAAAAAGATGCATCCAATGGTGAAAACCTCTTAGAGGTGCCAAAAGATGAGATTATTGATATCCTCCCCAAGCACTTTCAAGAAAGGTCTTTAGTTCTAATAGAATCAACACAGCTAGTAAATTTGAGCACAGTTAAAAATCCTCAAATAGTACACCTAGAACAATATTTGCCAGAAGAGGAGAAGACACAATTCACCGAGTTCCTAAAAGAAAAGAAGATCAACTTTGCATGGTCTTATATAGATATGCCTGGACTAGATCCTAAATTGATAATGCACCACTTGTCTATATCTCCCAGGATCAAACCCGTGAAACAAAAACTTAGAAAGATGCATCCTCATGTTGTATTACTAGTAAAAGCGGAGCTAAAGGAATTGTTGAAAGTTGGATTCATCATATTTATTTCCTACACAGGATGGATCTCCAATGTGGTCCCAGTGTCTAAATCTAATAAATCTATTAGGAAATATACAGACTTCAGAGACTTAAACAAGGCATGTACTAAGGATGATTTCCCCCTACCGAATATTGATATGATCATAGACCTCACAACAAGATACCAAATGTATTCATTAATGGATGGTTTCTCAAGCTATAATAAAATGAAAATTGGACTTGAGGATCAATAAAAAACCGCATTTACATGCGCATGGGGAACCTTTTTCTAGAATGTCATTCCATTTGGGTTAAAAAATGTTGGTGCTACATATTAAAGAGCAATGAATACAATATTCCATGATATGATGCATAAAAACATGGAGGATTATGTGGATGACACCTTAGCTAAATCAAAAGAAAGGAGTACTCACTTTAATGACTTAAGGAAGATATTGGATTGAATGGAGCAATTTTAACTCAGGCTCAATCCAATGAAATGTGCCTTTGAGGTCCAATCAAGAAATCTCTTAGGGTTTATTATTTCAACAAAGGGAATTGAGGTAGATCCTGCAAGGGTCAAAGCTATTCTAGAAATGACTCCTCCCCGCAACATCAGTCAAATGAGGACATTTCAAGGGAGACTTCAATCAATCAGGAGGTTCATGTCACAACTTGCCCACATAGCACAACCCTTTACCAAATTACTACATAAATGGGTCACCTTCAAATGGGATGAAAATTGTGAAGCCAACTTCAAAGAATTAAAAGGGTACATGGCTACTCCTCTTATTCTTATGACACCCATTCATAGAAAACCATTACTCCTATATATTTCAGCTATAGCTACATCACTAGGAGTGTTTCTCACAAAAGAGGATGAAACTAAGAAAGAGAGAGCTATCTACTACATCAGTAGAACACTAGTCTCCTAATGAGCTCAATTACAACATTATAGAGAAAGCATGCTTAGCAGTCATCTTTGCATCACATAAATTAAGACACTACATGCTATCACATACAGTAAGGCTCATTTCTAAGATCGATCCTCTGAAGTACCTGTTAGGGATTTTTCTTGTATGAATCATAATGCTTGAAATGTCTAAATGAATCTTGTACCTTTTACTCCTGATTCAGAGACAAGAAAAGCCTAATTGCTAAGGATTGGATAAGGTCCTTCTTCATTTTTGAGTTCCACAACTACTCAGGCAGGTTTTACCTTTAAAGATTGTTGTTATCACAGTATTTGTTATTGTGGACACTGATTAGCTATGTATCTTTACTGAACCAACTTATGAATAATCTTGCTGATGATCAAGCATAACCATAAACAAGATATTACCATGCAAATCATAGCTATTAACATAATAATAATCAGTGAGACAAGGATTCTCATCCTTCTTCCTTTTCTTGTAGGAGGGACAACCTAAATGATTCTCTCTTCAAGGAATCAATAACATGGACAGTGTCCTACTGACAGAGGTCCTTAAACAAGTTCAGCTTATAAGTTCTTAGTAACAGAGTTTGTAAATTGATTTGGTTCTGATAACTTGGGATACTTCGAACATAGATAGATATTCAGAATGTTTTCTAGATCATTGCCTATCCTTAGGGCTGCAGAGTCAATAATAAGCAGAGAAAATACAGAGACAAGATACACTGAACTGCCTTACGGCTCAAACAATTAGGATAGCTTGCCTTACAAACTATCTTGTTACCTCCAAACCCCTGTATCAAATCCTTAACAAAGTAGTATGCTTTTTGTAATTATTCACAACATTTAATTCTCTCCTTGAGAGAAACTTGTAAACAACTAGATGGTTACCTTATAACCAGAGTGTTACTGAATACCTTATAAACTTTAACAGAGAAAAGCACACACACAAAGTAAAGAGACAACAGTTGAGAAGAGTAAAATTGCACCGTATTTCATTTATGTAATCCAGCTCGTTCATATATGAAAAGTTTACACAGCTTCAAAAGATATACATGAAC
>MU223823.1:4647674-4675127 GCA_018584345.1 Thuja plicata | reverse complement strand
TGGTGAAATTCTCCTCTAGATAGAAATCACCCCAATTGTGATTTCCAGGCCAATTCTCCAGATACTCACAAGGTCTTAGCAGTTGGATGACCTTTATGGGAATCCTGGTCCTTCTGATTCCCAGACTTTTTATTATTGGAAACACTATCCAATTCTCAAAAGCACAAAAATCACAATCCCTGGAAGTAAATTTCCAAACCCTAACCCAGAACTGGACAGGATTTGGTTTTCCTTGGAAGAATCTCTGAGGAGCTAAATTGTTGGGTTCCATGATTGCAAAGTTGAAATAGAGGAGAAGGTGCATCAGGACTGAATAGTGTAAAAATTTTGGCTCATCCTTCCCCTTAGGGTTTTTCAATTTCTTCTGTGTAGTAATGAAACCCTCGTGCATCTCATCAATTATATGCTGGATATAATCATAACTGGTGCTTGAATGCACCTCTTGTAAGTCCAAGACCATCATCAGAATACCATGGCCTATTCTCTCAGCATCTCCATCTATTCCTAATACTCTGCAAAGAGCATAGGCATTGTACTTGATATAGAAATATAGGTCCTTATAAAAATATGGGTAAGCTCCAGCCTGAGGACCTATATGATCTCTTATTTCTTGTGGCATGTGTTTCTTCAACAGACCCCTAGCAACACCAGGCTTGTTACTGTATCTCTTTTCCTGTTTCTTCATGTCAATTTTGGTTGACATGGTGCTAAATAAACCAAAAGCTTGCATAAAAGAATTCATATTTAAAATCAACAAGGCAGTGCCATCTTCTCTCTTGATGGTCTTTGTGAGGACATCATAATGGTTAGTCAGGTCTAAAAATAGGTCAACATCCAGAAATACATCAGGCACCAATAACCTACCCAAACCAGATATCCAAGGGTTTGACACAGGGATAGGTTTATTAGAATTGTTATAAAAGTATGAAAATAGAGAGAAACCTGTTGTACCCGGGGTTGAAGCATCTCTGATATTCTTGAAGTCATCTTTGAAGACACCAGCATCAACCTTTCTATTTTGTGTTGAACCTGGCAGAAGCTGTAAAAATTTGTCTGAGAAGCTTGGTTTTCCCTTTTGCTCCTCTCCACTGCCTCCACTAGTAGAAGCAACGCTGACAGCTCTACTCATCTCTGTAAGCACTTTGAATCTCTGACTGAACAATATTGAAACAAATTTAAGCACAACTCTCCATAATTCTTAGAAATTTTAATCACCTTAGAACACTCCAACAGCTCTGAATATCACTTTTCTCAGAAAATAGCAACTTGGCTCTGAAATCTAAAAATATGGTGAACATGAATGAATGCACGATCCTCTGTTTATAGCCAAAGGATTCAGAGTACATGGCTCAAAATTTAGAAACGTCAGTTCTGCCATTAAGTTGATATGCCGTGAGCTTTCAAAAACCTAGCCGTAGTTGCACGAGGTGACAGAAAATCAAATTTAAATCATGAATCTTTTGGCGCAATCATAAAACGGTTAAGACAGCTGACATGGCATCCTCTAATTCGTCTTCTGTCATACATCTCAGCTACCTTTTGTACACAGTAATAAAAAATTCATGTATCTGATTGGCCGCCGGGTGATCCTTTCTGTCATATATTCCACTTGGCACCGCTTTTCTAGATCTTGTTATCAAGCGACCTCGCGACCTCATTAAGTCTCTTTGTCGCGAATGTTCTTTCTTAACCATGGTCTGATCTCCAGACTTGGCGACAATGGTGAAACTGAAGTCATATGGAGTTAACCTTAACTCATCATCGTTCATTAGACTTCGCAACTAACCGTTACCATTTAACATTTCATAGTCATCGCTAAGTCGCAGGATCCTTACTTCTCTTTTCAAGATTACACGACAACCCTTAGTCGCTGAGTCGGGTGATAAGTTTATCATGACCTTACTACTAAAAAGGTACCCTTTCTCTGTTTATGGCGACCTCGCGACATACCTTAATCTCTTAGTCGGAAGGACTTTTTCCCTGGGGCACTTTTATCACCAGACTACGCGACCACCGTCAGATCTTTTCATTTCTTCATCGCACGGTTGTCGCCTAATCGCTTCAAATTACTTCATGTCCTTAAATAATCAGGAGACTTCACGACTGAGGGTGAAAACACCTTAGTCTCCTTATCACTTGATCCCTATTCTCCTTCTGGCGACCTCCCGACTACCACTAGTCCTGTGACAGATGTCATCTATTCTTTGGTCCACTTTATACATTCTGGAAAGCTGAGTAATCCTTCTGCTTTGGCGACATCCCGACTGAGGGAAATCACTTAACATGAAACCGTTAGTCGCATGGTCGGGAATGTTACCCCTTAACTGCTAGTTTATCACGAGACCACGCGACTGAAGGAAAAGCTTAACTGTTTGAATGTCCTGATCTAGCGATCATGCGACATGAAGTGAATCGCGAAGTCGGAGAACAATTCATTGACTCTTTGACCTGTCTCACGATCACCTGACTGAAGTGGGTCCCGTTCCTTTTAAAGCTTTATGTTATGAAGTTCAAGAGACAACCCGACTAGAGAAAGATCGCTAAGTCTCGAGACATTGATGGAATATTCCATTTTTTCAAGAGACTACGCGACATAAAGGAAAATCTTGATCGGAAGAAGATTTGGCATATTTGTTCCGGGTAACGCGATCAAACGACTTGACTTTAAAGCACATGTCTTGAGTGACTTAAAAAGGTAATGGAAAAACATAAGACATGGCTAAGGGTTTAAACATGCATTGTTTAATACTAGGCTTTAGGTTTTTTTCAGGGTTTTGACAACTGGGCAAGGTATAGGCATGAAAACCTAAAAATTTTGCAGAGAGAAAGACAAAGAACAAGGCAAGGAAAAAAAAATAGGAAATACAACCAACAGTACCTTTTGAGAAAAATAGCATTAATAGGGCATTTGGCAAAATGGGTCCTCATTCTAAGTGAATTTTCCATTGAGTGTGTAGACAGGAGGGCTATTAAAGGACAAGTCCTCACAGATCAATGGGCTGATTCACCACTCCAAGATGATGAACCTCTAAGAATTGAGTTCCCTGATGAAACAATTATGCACCTCACTGAGTATCCGTGGAAGATGTACTTTGATGGTTCTTTCACACAACAAGGCTCTAGAGAAGGAGTTCTATTCATAACTCCTCAAGGCTACAAGATACCCAAGTCTTACAAATTGATGTTTCCATGCACCAATAACATTTCTGAATATAAGGCATTGGTAAATGGTCTTAAGCTTGGCATGGAGTGGAAGATTGTAGAGTTACATGTGTATGGTGACTTCTAACTCATTATCAATCAAATCAATGGAGATTATCAGACAAAGGATGCGAATTTGATGCCCTACAAGAAACTAATTTATGACTTAAAGAAGTACTTTGTCTTCATCACATTCCAACAGATACCCAGAACAGAGAACAAAGTTGCAGATGTTATGGCTACATTGGCGTCCATGTTACAACTGGGGGAACATCAATTCTGCTATGACTTATTGGTGGAATAATTATCCTACCCTACCTTTAATACCCCTAAACACCAAGTAATTTGTGCTTTGGACACCCGAGACCAATCTAGGTATGCTAATATCATTGCTTACCTAACTGACCAAACTATTCCCAACAATCTATCCAGAAATGAGAAAGGAGCCCTGATTAGAACAACATCACGTTATGTCCTCATAAATAATATCTTACATTGATGAGGTATTGATGGTATGCTTCTTAGATGTTTAGAACTCAAAGAGTCAGATTGCATATTAAAAGAAGTCCACAAAGGTGTATGTGGATCACATTCAAAAAGCTTTTCACTAGCAAAGAAACTGCTCAGAGTAGGCTATTACTGGCCTACCATGGAAAAAGATGCTATTCAGTTTTCCAAAACATGTCATAAATGCAAGACACATGGAAATCTCATCCATGCTCCTTCTAGAGAACTTATACCTTTTATAACACATTGGCTATTTCAGCAATGGGCATTTGACTTGGTTGGACAAATATATCCCAACTCTTCAAATGGACACAAGTTCATCATCACAACCATTGAGTATTTCATGAAGTGGGTCGAGGCCATGCCACTAATAAAATCCATTGGAAAATAGGTGGAGGTGTTCATTCTAAACTACATTATCTATAGATATGGGGTACCCTCATCAATTGTAACAGATAATTGGGGCCAATTTTAAAATCAAGAAATTGATGACCTTTGCGAATAGTTCCATATTACTCAACATTGCTCCTCAATCTATTATCCTCAAGGTAATGGACAGGCTAAGGCATCTAATAAGAATATTCTCAATATCCTACACTGAACTGTAAGTATGTCTGGCAGAGACTGGCATCTACAGCTAAATCTAGCACTGTGGGCCTACAAAAAAAGCATTAGAACACCAATAGGAGCCATGCTATTTTCCCTAATCTATTGCATTGAAGCAGTACTACCTATTGAGGTTGAAATCCCATGTTTGCAGATATCTTTACAAGGTCTTGTTACTGATGAGCAATACTGCATTGATAGAGTGAATTCTTTAGACCTACTTGATGAGCACAGACACCATGTGTTTGATCATCTGAAGGTGTACCAAGCACAAATGTCCAAGGGGTACAATAAAAAAGGTTAAACCATGCCAATTTCAAGTGGGGGATCTTGTCCTAAAGGAGAATCCTAAGAATAAGCCCAATAGAGAACAGAAGGGAAAATTTGAACCTAATTGGCTGGGACCTTATGTTATCACTTCTACTTTTGGGACTAGATCTTATCAACTAGCTACACCTAAGGGAGACATTCTTCCAGATCTTATCAATACTCTACATTTGAAGTGATTCTACGCTTGATGTTCGGCTAGCAGAGCCTGTACAGTAAATAATTTTTAGAAATTACCAAAAACATCAAAAAATTGATCCTAAATAAATCCAAAAATAGTGGAAAAGGTCCTGAAGAAAGGTATCCTTGGTGAAAACCTAGAAAATAGGCAGCTTGATACTACAAAAACATTCAAAAAAGCAAAAATAGCAAAAAAAATGAAAAAGAGAAAAGTGCCTTGATGATAACCTGGTAAAACAGGCATCATAGTAGCAAAAAGAATAACAGGGCTTGCCCAAGTGGTGAAAACCTAGCAATCAAGAGTCACTTGTATTCTGCACTCCATCTATCAATGCATTTCTAATACTAAGACTTCACAATTACACCTGTGTTAAGAGTTGACCTCGTTTCCTTACAAAAATCTTATCCTTGCTTGGGCTTTGTTTGTATTCTTGTCTTAGGGACAAGTCATTTTGTACTAGGGGCATCCTTTGGAAGTATTATAGGTTGTGTCTGCTAGGTCTTCATAAGATGTTTTGTCTCGTGACCCGCTGATACTCGATGTTTGCACTCACTTATCCCTTTTCACGAAACAAGGGTGTATCTTTACGAACCACCTATCTGGCACAAACATTGCACTAACCTAAACGGTGTTCCTAAGACCTACATTGGATTGAAAATGGGAAAGATACACAGAAATGGAACACATATATGCTTGAATTCCATATTTTTGATTGATGAATCTATACTGTGCTTAAAAAATCAATCAATAGTATTTCTCAATACTACATAGACATAGTTTGATCTTGGTTTGATTATAACTCTTTTATGTACCCATGATGTTTTAAATAGGGGCATCTAAAGTAGTTAATAATTTTATTTGATTGATTCACAATTGATGGTTGTTATGTCTTCCCACTTCCTCCATGATGTCTGCATAAAGACAAAGAGTCACAAGGATAGGGGGCATAACGTTTTCTTGGTTTTCTGCGTATGGTGATTGTTCCAAATGATCCTATACATTTCACCTAACTTGGATGTTTATGGTAAGAGCTTCCACCATCAGTGGATAGCCGCATATAGCTCAATTTTTTTTATGTGTAAACTACAATGAGTTTGAAACAATTTCCTTGTCTTTTTTCTAACTCAGATTCTCGCTAAGGTATAAGAAGCATAATGTACCCAAGGATATGAATTTTCAAGGTCATTACGGGTCTAATATCTTGCCTTACATAGATTATGATATAGTAAAAGGAAGGTGACTATTTTGTTATCTTGGCTTCTACGCCTTGATGCCTAAGTATATTTCTGACATTCCAATAAACATAGTATTCATACTTTCATAATATCAATGGGTATTAGTGATTTTTGTACTCTCAGGTGGTACCCACTCCAAAAAGTGCCCAATGATGATAAAATGCTACAATGTATACAAATCAGTGACAGTCCTAAGAGTCTGCATATAGATGCTTTTAGATATTGCATGATGCATGTTGAAATAAAAACATAAGGATTTGAGCTCAAACTCCTTTCTATTTTTAATTCATCTAAAATCCAAGATATTTACATATCCATGATTCCTGAAATCTTTGATCAATCAGGAATGAAACTAAACTCACATTTTAAAATGTAATTAAGTTGTTACCTGTGTGTTTTCTCAAAACATGCCTTCTTTTCTTTGCTTCTTCTAATCTATTCCGACCTACCCGATTACTGCAAGTGATACATCATTTCAATAGAGGGATTTTATTCTTTTTCCTTTGATTTCATTCTTGAGGGGGCATGATCACACAATTATCAATCAAATTTTTGCTTGAAACAACACTAAAATACCTTTGTTATCACACAAAATAGGGGCATGACAATTTTCTTGACTAAGTTAGGACTGTTGGATAGAAAGCTTTGGTTCTCATAAGTTGGATATCTTGTGTTTCCTCATTTTAAAAGATTCTTACTAAGCTCCTGGCAGTTTCATATTGACTTTTGGACAAAAACCAAGTTTGGAATTACTATTATCAATCTTTGGACGACAACCAAGTTCAAAATTGATATCTTTAAGATCTTTTATTGATCTTTCAATGACAACCAAGTTCAAATTCAATACTTTTAGTTTACTTCAATCAAGTGTGAGACTGATCTCATTAGGTATTTCATTTGATCATGAGTGAAATTCTCAATCTTTCTGAAGTCAACATTCAAAACTTTCTTTGAATCAATGTGTTTCTCACACATCAATTCAAAGAGGGGAAAATGTAACCACCTATATTTGGTCTACTCTGACCATAGACCCTATTTTCCCTAAGTGTGATCATACCCCCAATTATGTCTAGACAACTCTTCAATCAGCTGGCATAGTTCTTTCGAATCAGATTTAATCTCCTAAGTGATCTAATCACTAATTTACATTAATCACTTTAGCCAATCCAATCAAATAAATTCATTTTAATCAATTCAAATCAATACCTAGCTAAGGTAAATAATTTAAAAGGAATTAATGAAATCCTATTTATACCTCATCACTTGCAAAATCAATCCCCTAGCCTAATTTATTCAATTTGGCTATAGTCCTAATTAATTATTACAAAGCAATCAAAAGCTTAAATGATTAATTAAATCCCTATTATTGAGTGAATATGTAATTACAACAATTTATTTCATTAATATTCCCTCTAACCTAACCAATCTCAATTACCCAACCATAAGTTCAAACTCATCCCAACCCCTTCTCACATGCTAATTCTTCTTAATTAGCTAATTAACCCTAATTAGCTAATCTCCCCTCTACTCATTCTCTTTCCTCCCATCTCTATCTCCTTAATCACATGCCTTAATCATTAATCCTAATCCTAAGCTACCCTTAAGCTTGTCACATTCCTAAATCTATGATTAGGAATTCAACCCTCCCCCTAAAGTCAAAGTTATCAAGATTGATTCTAAACCCTCACCCATGCTTCTTAAACCCTCACCCATACCTCATTAATGCTTTCATAAATGAAGCATTAATGGCTCTTACACATTTCCTTCCACCACTCCTCATTAATGAGTCTTACACCCTCATTAATGGCATATTTTCTAGATTCTTCTCCCCTTCCTCACTTTATTCTATAAATAGGATGGATTTTGAGCATAAATGGCCCTTGATTCTTGATTTTGGAAGCTCTTGCTTGGCCCTGAACTTGGAAGTCTTTTATTGTATTGTTGTAATGCTCCTAATTTTGAAGAGTTGAAAGCATTGTTATGCTACTCATTTTCATATAGATTTATATTGCATCATAGCTTCTTTCTACTTTGTATTGTTATAATCTTCATTTCTAGAGCTAGTATGCATGTTTCTTAAGCATATTTCTTATGATTTTGGTCATATCTAGGCTTTATAGTTTCATTTGAATATTCCATTATTAGGTTTTATTTGTCACTAGAATATGCATAATCTGAGGGCTATTATGTCATTTTTCATACTCCTCCTAGATAGGAAGCAATAAATCAATTTTGGTGATTGCTATGTTTGCTAACCCTTTGTTTTCACTAATGCAATGATCTATTGAAGTGTTGTGTCTCTCTTAACAGGTACAAAAATCACACACTCAGTAGGATGTGATGTTATGTTATGATATGATATGATTAGTGATGCATTATGATGTAGGATGTGATGTTATGATATGATATGATTACTAGTGAATTATGATGCAGGATGTGATGTTATGATATGATATGATTACTAATGCATTATGATGTAGGTTGTGATGTTATGCTATATGCTTCATGATGACTAATGCATGATGTTATGTTATGTTATGCTATGACCATAGGTTAACATTTTGGATGCAGGATGTGAAGATGATTCTTTGTTTTTTTATCATGAATATATATGATGTTATTATGATGCAAACGTATGAAATGATGATGGTAGGATGATTAATGAATTAAATGAACCTAATATTTAATCGGGCTAAAAATGAAACTTAAGTGAAACTAATATAAAATGAACCTATAAATGAACTAATGAAATGCACTTCTAAATGACTGAATGAAATGAACTAGATGAAACTAAATACATGGAATGACATAATGAGATAAAATGAACGAGATGAATTATGCCAAATGATCTTAATGAAAAAGTGACCCTAGATGGATGGAGAAAAATATGAGGGGATTTTTTTTTCGTGTGTGTGTTTGTATGTCACCTCAACTGAGGAACTCATTGAGTGAGCTGAAAAGGGGAGGAAATGGGATTTTGATGAAGTGAACTGTGATTATTCATAGGGGGATCAATATAGTGGTATACAACATGATGTACAGTTGACAAGACTAGAGCAAGAAGTTATATGCAAAAGGTATGTGCAAAACTCAAGGTTTGGGATAGGACATGATGTACAACTAACTCAGGAGAATCTTAGGGATTTGGGATAATAGTTTGATTCTGTAATGGGTGCATTCCATAATGAAACACCTAGGGAATATGAGTTCTTTGATGGAGACTTTATTGGGAGTGGTGGACGGGTGGATGAGATGGACAAAAATGAGATTTTGATAGATAATGGTATATTCCACTATGTGTGATGCCTTTTTTCCATGTTTTCATTGCACATACTTGTCCAAGATGCCTCATTGCCATGTTTTCACCATTGGAAGATTTATTTCTCTTTACTTTTTAATATTTTTTATGCTTTTTTTTTTGTTCTCATCAAGGTGCCTATTTACCAGGTTTTCACCAAGACAATAATTTTTTCAGGAGATTTTATACTTTTTATTGATTTTTTTAGATGAGTGAGGTACACTCCATAGATCAGGCATGGAACCGCTTGAGGAGAATGATGTTGATGAGATCATTTAGAGGTTCCCCTTCAGGTGTAGGTACCTAATATGATGATAAGCCAAATTTTTTTGCGAAAATGTAAGGACCCAACCATGTGACCTAAAAATTCCCTTTTTGTTCTCTGTCTTCTTCTAATTTTTGGTTCTCTTTGAGTACTAAAACCCCACCTAGAATTTCTATGGGTGGAACTTCTTGTTATATCTTATCTTAAGCATGTTTTAGTATACAACCAGGTTATTATAAGCATGTTATCTTTTTTCATCTAACATATGCAGTTGTGTGAGTCATTCCCTATGGTAGTCTTCATTGGTGATCAGGTTCTTAAGTGAAATGTGAAGTGATGTCAATTCAACCTCAATTGGTAAGGTGAATTCTATACCATATATAAGTGAGTAAGGGTGCTTCCTATTGGAGTGTGATAAGATGTATGATATTCTTAGAGGGAAGGACTGATTTGGAGGTTCCAACCATGATCAGAATCATTGATAGTTTTCTTAATGATCTTTAAGGGAATTTTGTTATTTTCCTCAACTTGGTCATTTTCTTGTGCGAAATATGGACTTGAAAAGCAATGTTGGATGTAGAATTGGTCAAAAAAATATTTCATGTGGTTATTTTCAAATGACATACCATGATCTGTGATGATGGTGGAGGGAATACCAAAGTGGTAGATAATATGGTAGAGGAAAAACTTGGATATTTGGATTCCTATAGTGAGGGTGAGCAGGTTTGCTTCCACCCATTTTGGGAAGTATTCAATAGAAGTGATGATAAACTTATGTCCCTCTAAGGACAAGGGGTGATATTACCAATGAGGTTGAAGCCCCAACATGAGAATGGAGATGGAGGTGCGATGGAAAGTAGATCTTGCATCGGGGCATGAATCAGATTTGCATAATGCTAACATGGTAGTCATTTCTTTACAAACTCACAAGCATCATGTTCCATTATAGTGAAACAATATCCCACCTGAGAAATTGATTGGCTAATACCATGCCACTTGTTTGGGAATTGAAAATTACATCATGTAACTCCTATAATGCCATGGAGGCCTCATTTGAGTCTAAAAATCTAGAGAGAATATTTTGATATCCTCGACGATATAGGGTGTTGGTAACAGGATTATAGCGGGATGCTCTAAAAATAAGTTTCTGCCATTGGGTATTTGTGAGGTGGGGGGATATGATGGCATTTTTTAGATAAGAATAGATGTTTTGGTACAATGAGGATTAAGGACCAATCAAGATGTACACCATTTCAGAATTGGCATTCTTGTAAGCAGGTGCATGGAGCTTCTCAACCAAGAATTCATATTATTTTCTTGACGCAAGGACAGTTGGAAGAATAGGGCCCAAGGAAAACCTAGCTATCCAAACCAACTTTTAGAACAACTCAAAAGCAACAACATAGAAAGGGAGAGAAGAAACAATAGAAAATAAATATTATTTCATAAAACTTATTACATGTCAGGCTATAAGGCCTTCCTGATTTTGGCCATATACTTTTAGATGTTTACCAGAATAATATTCATACATGCGAGGTCATAGACCTGTGATCTAAATTTCCTAAGCCTTAATATTCTATCTCTAAAATTTTCTCCCTAATCTAAGAACAAAAAACCAAATATATAGAAGAGTCCACCAAAGGGATCGACTCTCAGATCCTAAAGATCCAACATAGGAAGTAGCAAAGACCTAGATTTAGGTCTACACACATCCCAATAGGAGATCCCACATTAATTAAGATACATCAATTAAATGTATAAGTCAGCTAGAAGATTGAACATCAAAATAAATAACTCGGTAAGAAGCCAACCGAGAAATAGAAACACTTGACGAAGAGCAACCGAGAAAAATAAATGACTCGGTAAGAAGGTAACCGAGAAACATAAAAAATTTGGTGAAGACCACCCGAGTACACAAAAAATTCACTAAGACCCATTGGTAAAGAAAGATAGAACAAGTAACCAAGCCTGAGGACTGAGAACTTTACTGAGCAACCTCCAACAAGCTACCGAACTAAAGAAAACATATTTTTGGTTGATAAGGATTTCCAAAGAACCCAAGATGCTCCTGCATCAGACACCTGGGGTTGAAATAAATGATTCTCCAAATTATGAGTTAGGTAAAACCTAAATTGAATCCAACTTAGGTTGAGAAATCCATGATGAGTCCTTAATTGGTATGTTCTTCCATTTTATCAGATATTCCATGTATTCCTTTCCTCTTGTACTTCTACCAACTATTTGTTTTATAATCTTCTCGACTTCCTCTATCTGTTTCTTAGGATAATTATAGAGTACTGTCCCTTTTTCATTAGGTTCATGATACTCATACAAATTTAAAATATTTAATATAGGTGATATATCCATGTCATCAGGTAATTCTACTTCATAACCATTTCCACTCTCAAATATTCTCAATATTTTGCAATGAACAAATTTCTTCATCTTCAATTTAGCATGTTCCAATAGGAAATATTTCATTCTTCAAATGAATCATAACTATATCACCAACTTCAAAAAAATTATGTCTCCTTGATCTATCTACACTATCCTTGTATTTCTGGTTACTTTTCTTCAACTTATGTTTTACTTCCTCATGCAATTTCTTCATAAACTCAACAAATTTCTCTCCTTCATCACTTTTTTTTCTTCTTCTTGAGTAACATCCTGTGAGACCTACCTTAGAGAGTCCTTGTTTCACTACTTTAATTTATTATCCATTCAGTGCTCTTTAAGATTTTAGTGATTATGTACTTAGACATGCTTTAACCCTGTTGGTTCTTTTTTACGCTGTGATTATTGAACAACAACCTTTTCACTTTCTGATAGATTTTATAGAGTAGCCAACTCTTGGTATTCAACCAAGAATGAAAAGCACCAGTTAAAAAGGATGTGGATCCATCCTTCTACACTTTAGGTTCTGCAAAACCAAGGGGGGGACACCCTTCAATGCCTTCAATACTCTATTTGCAATCAATCAGCAACAATCTCATAAAGGATTCAACATGATCGAGAGATACTAGGTGACTGGCTAATCACCCATTAAACATTGACCTTGAAGTGGAGTAGGAGATTAGTATAACCACAAATTAACCACATAAAACCTTTAGATATTTGGAGTTTATTTCTTTAAATGCAGAACATAGCCAAGACTTAACCAGATATGCATCAATACAAAAGATACTACTCAATGATCAGTACTTTATCCATTGGGAAATCCCCTTTAACCAAATTCAAAAATACAACAATCAACTTCTATCAGATTCCAAGCCATAAGCACAATAAATCTAGATCAATAATACTTTTAGAAATCCTCTTGTAGACAACCAAATGGAACTATGTCACATCTACAACATCATTTAACCTGATCCTAGATCAGAACTGAAGAATGATAAAACATACATAGATAAACTCCATGCAAATAATCAAAAAGTTCAGACTTCAAAAGACTGACACCAAGGAGAGATTTGAATCTGGAATTCTCATATTAAGTGTGAACAATCACATTACTGTACACAAATTTGTAATCAAGAGTATATCGCTTCAATAAGATACAAAAGATCAATGACATTCTATTCTATTTGAATACAAAACTGGTACAATCAACAAACTATATCCCTAATGGAACCATGAAATGACTGGAACCTCCTGGAGCCAGTACTCTGCAACTCTTTATGGAGACCAGGATTTGGAACCCTGTAACAATGGGAGAAATCTGCATAAGTAGAAAGAGAAAACCATCAGATTCATCCTCCCTTCAACACTTGTCCCTTCTCCCAAATATATTCAACTCATCTCCCTCAACTGTTCAAAAATTTGATTTTATCCACAAAAATATCTTCATTTTTTTTCCCAAATTTAAGCTAAGTAATTGTTTATTCAATCTATTCAAACTGATTTGATCATGCACAAAAAGAGACTGCAAAAACAAATTCCTCATTTCGAGACCTTTCCGAAAGTATATGATATTGATACTCCTGATAAAAATTGCCCCCTCAACAAACTCTTCTTCCCATGCATATTTTTTCAACAATTTGAAATATTTGAATTTTTCAATAGTTAAATTATTGAACTAAGATGACATTTTATTTAAAAATCTGCATATTTTATCTTTTATCCTTATTTTACCTAGATTTAATCAGCTTGTGACACTTGTCAATCATGCTTAATGGATTAATGGTTAGATTTCATGCATCTTTCCTTTAAGCCATTAAGTCAACCCTAGGATCTCTTTCAACTTGCACACTTTTTAACTCCTTTTTTGAGACAAATTCATTTTAAATTTCACATTAATCCATTGTAATCTACAATGCACCAGATTGCACCATGTGGCAACCTTTAATTCACCCTTAGGTCCACCTGTGCACCCTACTCTACACTGGCCCACCATGTGGCATCCTCTGATTCACTATGGAAGTACCACCTCTACTTTGGACTCAATCATTCCATGTGTCTGAGGTGCCATGTGGCCCAATGGCTTAATGGATTAATCATATCCTCCTTACAAATTTCTCATTAAGCCATTAACTCATCCGTTGATTTTGACCACCTCGAGATTTGTGCCCAAACCTGCAGCCTATTATCCAACTCATCTACAATGTCACACTCACAAGTCCCACCAAAATTGGGTTTTCATCCCTCAAGCATGCTTCCCAATGTACCCGCCACCTGCGCGTGCATAGCCACTAGTTCTTCCTTCAAAGTACTTTGCATGTGCTTTTCCTTATAAACATTAAAGAACTCCCTTGTCTACTGAATTTGGGACTAAACTCTTTAGAGTGTTTTAGTTCTCTTTGTGTTTTTCTTCAAAATACTGGGGCCCACTGGCAGAATAAATCCTCTAGCCCGCATGGTCTCCAAGAGCTCGTAGCTCTTACTTCATATTAGCTACTAAGTGCTTTAGTATTTAAACATTAATAAAAACTACTCCCTAGTGAATGTGAGCTAATGGAATTTTAAGTTTTGAAGCCTCCTTTCACCATGCTATGTGGGCTTTCCTTATCTATTTTTTAATGCAACATTTTGAAATGGATACTTACACCATGCACAGGGTATTACATTTAATTGCAAATGTTTTACATGTTTGAAAACTTTAATCAATGTCATACCTTGTGCAGATCTTTTCCTTCACTCATTGCACAGGCTTCATCTTAGATTGTGTAGCCTTATGTTGGACCTGGAAATGTTATTTATTGTTTTGTTTTTAACACCCCATGCATTGCTCCTGCACTAGGTCCTTGCTCTTCTCCATAGAGCTGGTCTCTACACAACCCCTTTGGTATCATGCACAACTTTATTCTTTGGAAAACAATTAACGTGTGCTCTCTTTGCTACAACATGCCAAACACCTACATGCAATGTTATGTGGTCCTTTAATATATTATGAAACCTTCCTTTGGTCATATGCAACTCTAGTCCAAATATTTTGCAGGCTCCTTTTAAATTAATAAAAACATTTCATGTGCTAACAGTCTGTGCAAGCTCCCTATTTATTTGTTGGTCTCCTCCTCCAGTGTTTGCATATCCTTATTGTTTTATGTCGATCCTTCATTTTCCTATTTAAGCTCTTCCACACCACTCACACACAATCTCCTTCATGATGCTTGCATAGTACTTCTACTATTACTTACAAGGTTTATTTTAATGTTTTTTTTACTACTTTTGCATTCTGCACTGGATTCCTCTTGAAAAAATTTTAGATTTGATTTTACACCTGCTAGTTGCATATTGCATTATTTTTTATGAAAATCTTCCTACCCACATTGATAGCCTCCATGGAATTTCATTATACACTAGTTTGAAATCTTTAAACTCCCCCTTGCTACTGTGCAGGCCGGTGGCTATCTTCAAAATTGTAGAATTTGGCTTCATATCTGTTAAAGTTTATTTGCCTTAGAATGTTTCCATCTTAACATTTCCCTATGCAATTCCTTGTGGCCTTATATTTTCTTGGATGTTTACATTGGCTTGAGATTTTAATAGTTTTACATTGTTGTGCAGGAGGATGTGGAAGTGGTTGTGGAGAATACATTACACCTGCCAATTGAATTTTCATTGAATTTTCTATAAAAAATTTCTTTACTGCGCAGCTTTGTAGCATTTGGTTTTAAAACTGCTATTTGCATTTTGCCTAAAGCTTTTAATGTTTTTTCAAATTTTTCCTCTCCACCATTTGTTTTACACCTTCATGAGAAACTTACTTTTAATCTGGTGTAGCTCTCCTTCCTTTTATCTTCACAGTCTATGAAATTTTGCATTTAAGATTTACATCTACAAATTGTTTAATAAACTCTACTATGTGTTGGCTTCCATCATTCATGTGGCTTGCTAGTCTTCTCCATTTATACTGGTAAGTGTAGCTTGGCAAAAGCTGACTTTAGTGCACACTGAGCATCATCAAGAATCTTTTAGATGTCTTGTTCTTTCCAATGTAACATGTCTTGTGATTTCCAAATCATATCTTCTACAAACTCCAGGTGATAATTGTCATTTATCCTCAGCAACTAATTGCAGTATCCACCCATTACATAGAAAAGATTTGTGATTCTTGAAATTAAACCAAGTTCTTTATCAACTATGACTAGACCAACAATTTTGTCTTCAAATCTTCAAATTATTTCCAGCACTGGTCACAATTGCAACATGAGCACCATGTTGCATGAACTTAATAATATGGTCATTCATTTTATTATCAAATGTTATGGTGACCATCTGCATAAAGAGTTCCAACTGCATCAAATGTTATGAATGAAATTTTCTCTGCTGTTTGATTACTTTGATTCCTCATTCTGCTTGACACCTCTTGCATCATTGAGGATGTCAATTTTGATAATAAACTTCAAAAATCTTGTGTGTCCATATATATTATTACTTAAATCAACAGATTTAAAATAATAATAACTTTTAAACAAAACCATACAAAATAAGCATTTAATCTCAATGATAAGAATCAAGTCCAGGAGTTTCTTGGCCTGAACTTGAGTAGTTTGGAGATGATTTTCACCTTCCAATAAACCAAACATAAATTTCAGTGAGGCCAAACCATAAAGTGTTGAGTTAACGATCATACCAATCCATCTTGTGCATCTTTGCAAACTGAAAATAAAAACAACAACTGGCCTCAAGATCTATCTTCAAAAAATGATGAAATCAAGTAACTGAAACATGGCACTGGGTGCACATGTTCCATGTTTATCTTTCTTTCATATTGCAAAGTGACACCTCCCGAAGACCAAAAAGTCACAAGATTATAAACATTCAAGTTTCCTCTTTAGAATAATTCTGCAAATCACCTTGTCAAAAACAAATAAAACACATCTAGTTTTGACTTTGAAAATAAGTCAAGTGACCTTCTGAAAACCTGATCTTTTGGATACTAGAAATATGTGATATGGAGAGCATGAATCCGAAAAGGAGGCTCTTGAAAATCATTCATATAGATTTGGAAAACCCTTGAAGGTAGCCACTTGGAAATACAACAAATGAAAACATGAGAAATATTGATTTCTGCAAATGAAAAGCATCTGGGGAAGTGTGCATACAAAACCCTCATGATATGAGACCATGTAAACTTGAATTAAATTTGGTGTATAGTACAGGGTCACCATTTCTTGATATGATTAATCAGTGTATTCAAGATATAACATCACAAATAGGTCCACTGACTAAACTATGCAACTGATCTACATTAAATTGTTAGAAACTACAAACGAAATCAGATCGGCAAACGAGGAAAATAGATTCATCATGGCCTGAAAATATTCATGGTAGCACATTTCCATGCCTAAAATATAGGGTAGCATTCAATTTTACATTCTATTCAACTTGGTACAAATCCTAAGACTTCAAAGTAGGGCATCCAGAATTCTGCACTTTCACATTCATAGAATCAACATTAATTGCAAACAGAATAGTTTGGGAAAACTTACAATATGAACTCTTAGGGATCTAAAAATGGAAACACAACTTCTCTCTCATGCCTAAAAAACCTCAGACCCATCCTCATATCATGAAACCTTATTCATCCAAAGATGCAAACATGCAAAGTAGGTCATTTACTATAATCAGGCAATGTGCATAATGATTTATTTGAGGTGAACACCTTTAAAAAACTATCTCCAAAACATATCAAATCTGAATTCTAAAATATGTGACTCATTTCATCTACCCCATGATAGGTTTTTAACATTTTCCTCAATTAGTATCTTATGAAATTCATCAGGTCACATTTTACTTGCACTTCAAGTAGGCTTCTTTGAAAAGTTTTCAAGGGTACTCACTGTGCCTTAGAGAAAATTTTGAATTGTTCACTCCAAATTTCTGCCAAATTTGAGAGTACCAATAGTGGCTCTTTCTAGGGATACATTCCCCTTGCAGACACATAGAGAATTTAGAATCTCTTGGTGAAGCGGACCTCTCAAAAATCAGACTTCTTTTCAACTTTCCAAAAACCGGTTCCTTATTGAAAACACCAAACACCTAACATACAGCTAAAAGAAAAGTGGCTATACAACATGTATAGTATTTACAAATGACCAAAAACCACCAAAATGAAATTACTAATTACCCCTATCAAAAACTTGATTCTCATTTCCATGGATTAGAGGTAAGCAATACTTACCATTGTCATATGCCTGATCAATCATGCTGCAATTTTTTATCAGCATATTATAGTAAAGACTATCAGCACAATAATTATCCTTGAATACTTGGGAATCAATAAAATACTGCAAATTCTAATAACTTTGTTACATAAAAGCATTACACCCTTGACCATCACTTCCAAGTTGAAAAAGAAAACATTCCAGCTCCTCTTCATGGCTGGAAACAAACTCATGATCACTAGTTTGCACTAAAACATAAGTTTCATTAACAACATTGATTTTCAAACTAGGATGGAACTCTTTCACACAAACATGTGATTGTATTATACCAGAGATAGCTTGCTAATTAGGGCCTTTACAAGCATCTTCTAAATCTGAAAATGTATCATCAAATAACAATTCACTTGCCATTTGCAAATCTAAAAACACACATGTAGATCTTTCACTCTTCTCAAGGGAGTAATTAGTATTTTGATGTATACAAGAATCATCCACATCAAACTCATCAAAATCTGAATCCACAGCAGCATATGAGTCATCATATTCATCATACTCAACATAATCAGATTTTTCACAATCATATGCATTTCCATCTTGAACATTGTTTGCCTCGGAAGTAGGAAAAAGAAAATCAGCATAGGTCTCATACTTTGCATCCACTTGCATGTATTCATTATCAAAGCATATATAAACTAGGCATTGCAAAGTAGGTTTTAAATTTGATGTATACCTCTGAAAATTGGTAGCTAGTAGTTCTGATATTTCTTTGTTGCTCAATGAACTTTTAACTTCATTTTCATTGGCTTTAACCTCTCCTTTACTGCTCCAAATATCTTGTTAATTTAACACAAGGACTGCAACCTCTTGACTCACATCATCTTGGGAAAAAGAGTCATCAAAGCCACTCTCATCCACATAATAACCATTCTCATGCTAATCACAAGACTCTTCCCTAAACTGAGAATAGAGGTCTACCCTTCCATATTGATAATAAAACAAATCTTCAAATCCAACGGAAGCATCCGCAACTAGATTTTCATCTTTCACATCTTGATATTCATCTACTTCACTATCAGCATCACAATCAACATTGTCCACACAACTAGATTCAACATCATCACTACTTTCAAATTCATATTCTTTAAACTCATATTTCCATTTCTTAACCAGTTCAATGCCTTCCTCTCTGCATGATGCAGACCAATTTACTGACTTAGGCATACAAAGCTCTAAGAAAAAATGAAAATATGAAGACTCTTGAATTTCAATCCCTTCTAGAAACTTATCATATTCATTGGAAATTTTTTCATAAAATACATGTATGGATTCTTCATTTATCTCTCCTACATGTCTTCTCAAAAACGAAATGGCTTGGTCTTGGATTCTTTGACTAAATAGTGCAATATCTTTTTGAATTTCTTCAAGATTTGCTGGAAAAGTTTCAGATATAGGCAACAGTCTAGTGAATGTGGGACTAAAGTCTTTAGAGTGTTTTAGTTCTCTTTGTATTTTGTAGCAAAAAACTAGGGCCCACTGGTGTAGTAAATCCTCCAGCCCGCATGGTCTCCAAGAGCTCCTAGCTCTTACATCATATTAGATACTAAGTGCTTTAGTATTTAAAAATTAATAAAAACCACTCCCTTGTGAATGTGGGATAATGGAATTTTAAGTTTTGAAGCCTCCTTTCACCATGATATGTGGTATTTCCTTATCTAATTTTCAATGCAACATTTTGACATGGATACTTACACCATGCGCAGTATATTGCATTTAATTGCAAATGTTTTACATGTTTGAAAACTTCAATCAATGTCATACCTTACGCAGATCTATTTCTTCATCCATTGCATAGGCTTCACCTTAGATTGCACAGTCTTATATTGGACCTGACAATGTGATTTATTGTTTTTTTTTTAACTCCCCATACATTGCTCCTGCATTGGGTCCTTGCTCTTCTCCATAGAGTTGGTCTCTGCACAACCCTTTTGGTATTATCCGCAACTTGTTTCTTTGGGCAATAATTAATGTGGGCTCTCTTTTCTACTACCTGAAAAACACTTACTTGCAATGTTATGTGGTCCTTTAACATATTATGCAACCTTCCTTTGGTCATATGCAACTCCAATCCAAATATTTCGTAGGCTCCTTTTAAATTAATAAAAACATTTCATGTGCTGAAAGTTTGTGCAAGCTCCCTATTTATTTGCTGGTCTCCTCCTCCAGTGTCTACACAAACTTATTTTTTTATGTTGCTCCTTCATTTTCCTATGCAATCTCTTCCACACCACTCATGCATAATCTCCTCCATGCTCCTTGCACAGTACTTTTTCCATTACTTGCAAGGTTTATTTTAATGTTTTTTTTTAACTACTTTTGCATTCTGCGCTGGATTCCTCTTGACAAAGTTGTGAATTTGATTTTACACCTGCTGGTTGCATATTGCATAGTTTTTTATGAAAATATTCCTCCCCAAGCTAATAGCCTCCATGGCATTTCATTATGCACTACTTTGAAATCTTTAAACTTCCCCTTGCTACTACGCAGGTTGGTGGCTATCATCAAAATTATAAAATTTGGGTTCATATCTGCTAAAGTTTATTTGCCTCAGAATATTTCCATCTTAACATTGCCCTGCCCAATTCCTTGTGGCCTTATATTTGCTTGGATGTTTACATTGGATTGAGATTTTAATATTTTTACATTGTTTCACAGGAGGATGTGGAAGTGGTTGTGGAGAATACATTACACCTGCCAATTGAAATTTCATTGAAGTTTCTATAAAACTTTACTTTACTATGCAACTTTGTATCATTTGGTTTTAAAACTCCTATTTGCATTTTGCCTAAATATTTTAATGTTTTTTCAAAGTTTTACCCTCCACCATTTGTTTTACACCTTCATGAGCAACTTACTTTTCATTTTGTGTAGCTCTCCTTCCTTTTATCTTCATAGTCTATGTGATTTGGCATTTAAGATTTACATCTGCAAATTGTTTAATAAACTCTACTATGCATTGGCTTCCATCATTCACGTGGCTTGCTAGTCTTCTCCATTTATAATAGTAAGTGTATCCTGGAAGAAGTGGACTTTAGTGCATACTGAGCATCATCAACAAGCTTTTGGATATCTTGTTCTTTCCAATGTAACATGTCTTTTGATTTCCAAAGCTTATCTTCTACAAACTACAAGCGATAATTATCATTTATCCTCAGCAACTAATTGCATTCTCCACCCATGACATAGAAAATATTTGTCATGCTTGGAAGTAAACCAAGTTATTTAACAGATGTGAGTAGACCAACAATTTATTCTTCGAATCTTTAAATTATTTCTAGCACCGGTCACAATCGCAACATGAGGACCATGTTGCATGAACTTAATAATATGGTCATTCATTTTATTGTCTCCTTCTATATGGTGATCATCTGCATAAAGAGTTCCAACTGCATCAAATGTTATGAATGAAATTTTCTCTGCTATTTTATTACTATGATTCCTCATTCTACTTGACACCTCTTGCATCATCAAGGATGTCAATTTTGATAAGCAACTTCAAACATCTTGCGTGTCCATAAATATTATTACTTAAATCAACAAATTTAAAATAATAATAACTTTTAAACCAAACCATACAAAATAAGCATTTAATCTCAATGATAAGAATCAAGTCCATGAGTTTCTTGGCCTGAACCTCAGTAGTTTGGAGATGATTTTCACCTTCCAATAACCCAAACATAACTTTTAGTGAGGCCAGACCATAAAGTGTTGAATTAACAATCATACCAATCCATCTTGTGCATCTTTGCAAACTCACCATACAAACAACAACTGGCCTCAGGATCTAGCTTCAAAAACTGATGAAATAAATTAACCAGAACATTGCACTAGGTGCACATATTCCATGTTTATCTTTCTTTCATATTACAAAGTGACACCTCCCGAAGACCAAGAAGTCACAAGATTTTAAACATTCAAGTTGCCTCTTGAGAATAATTCTGCAAATCACCTTGTCAAAAACAAATAAAACACATCTGGTATTGACTTTGAAAATAAGTCAAGCGACCTTCTAAAAACTTGATCTTTTAGTTACTGGAAATATGTGATATGGAGAGAATGAATCCAGAAAGGCAGCTCTTCATAATCATTCTGACACATTTGGAAAACCCTTGAAGGTAGCCACTTGGAAACACAACAAATGAAAACATGAGAAATACCGATTTCTACAAATGAAAAGCATTTGGGGAAGTGTGCATACAAAACCCTCATGATCTTAGACCGTGCAAACTTGTAGTAAATTTTGTCTACAATACAGGGGCACCATTTTCTTGATATGACCAATCAGTATTCAAGATATAACATCATGAATAGGGCCTCCGACTAAACTATGCAACTGATCTGCATTAAATTGTTAGAAACTACAAACGGAATTAGATTGGTAAACTGGGAAAATAGATTCATCATGGCCTAAAAATATTCATGGTAGCTCATTTCCATGCCTAAAATACAAGGGAGCATTCAATTGTCCATTCTGTTCAACCTCGTACAAAGTGCAAGACTTCAAAGTAGGGCATTCAGAATTCCGCACTTTCACATTCTGAGAATCAACATTAATTGCAAACATAATAGTTTAGGAAAACTTATCATATGAACTCTTAGGGATATTCAAATGGAAAAAATATTCTCTCTCATGGCTACAACACCTCAGACCCATCCTCATATCATGAAATCTTATTCAGCCAAAGATGCAAACAATCAAAGTAGGTCATTTACTATAATTACGCAATGTGTAGAATGATTGTTTTGAGGTGAACACCTTTAAACAACCGTCTCCAAAACATATCAAATCTAAATTTTGAAAGTTGTGAATCATTTCATCTACCCCATGATAGTTTTTTTACATGTTCCTCAATCAGTATCCTATGAAAATCATTAGGTCACATTTTACTTGCACTTCAAGTAGGCTTCTTCGAAAAGTTTTCAAGGGTACTCATCGTGCCTTAGAGAAAATTTTGAATTGGTAACTCCAAATTTGTGCCAAATTTTATAGTACCAATAGACCTATATGAGAATTTTATGTATTTGAAAATTTTTGGAATCCTATGTTATATATTCAGTACCTGATTATGTAATCAGGGTACACTTGAGATACTACATCTTTTGATTCAATTTCAGTTTATGATGATGTCATATATGGGAATAAATGGTGTGAATGAAACTATGATGTAAATTGGTTTAGAAAATCGATGATATGCTTACTTAAATTCAAATAGAGATATAGTTTATATGCAATATATTTTTGATATCCTATTATGCTTTTATATCATGTTGTTTTGGACCTACTCATGTGTGCAATGAGTGTGCACGGATAGTTGACCATGGATCTAAATCGGGGACCCAGTATTGGAACCTATGTGAAATTCCATGCATTCCAAGGTGATGTTTATATAAAGAAACATGAAACTTTTTTTATCTATTTTTTATTCATAAATTTGGTTTGCATGTGTGTATTTCAATTTGTTAATGTTAATGTGATTAAGCCATGTCATTTATTTTAATTCATTGTGCCAAATTTGGTAATAGTTGCAATTTAATGTTGAAATGGCTAGTAAAGGTAACCTTGGTTAGGTGTATGGTTAACTAAGGTGACCTATGTGTAGTACCCAAGCTTACCTAGGGTTAGAATTTTCTAGATGGTTAACTTGACTTTGAAATTCGTGGGTTAACTTTAGGGGTAATTTAGGAGTGTCTTTTGGGCTCCCAGAAGGTAATCAGGGTTAGTTTTATCTATCAAACTTGGTGCCCTAGGGGTTAGGGGCCATTTTCAGTCATTAATGAGCCTCTAAACTCATTTATTTCTCTCCTAAAGTGTCATTTTCTAACTTGAGCCAATTTGAAGAGGAGTGTAAATTTTTTTAACCTCTCTCTTCTTCCCAAGTTTCATTTGACTCCACCCATGGAGAGTGAAGGAAAGAGGGAAGAAAGGGATGGTTAGGGTCTTGAAACCTTTGGTTAGTCTTGGAGGTTTTCCTATTTAGGGAAGGTTTTAGGAGTAGTTGGGTGCTCACCCACTCTCTACCCTTAGAGACAAATTTTAGAATTGAAGAAGCTTTTGGAGAAGAAGGATAGGAAGGATATCTCCTCACCAATTTTCAACCCACCTTAGCTTTGGAATAAGGTTGGATCTCTTTTTAGAGTAAATTTATTAATGGAGTCCTATGTAATTTTTGAGTTATTTTCAAGTTGAGTTTTTGGATTTTTGTTTTGTTGTGTTTTATTTGTAAGTTATTTTTGAAAGGGATTCTTCAAGGCACACTCACCCTAGGGAGGGAAGAGCAATTTTGAAGCGGTAGTGGAAATGACTCTAGTTTAGTGTAGAGTCTCCCATGTGTGGATGGAAAGACATGGGGTTTCCCGATACCCATGATGCCAAGTATGGCCTGAGGTCTTTTGGGGGGCATAAGGAGGTATATTTCATAACTGCATCTTGTGAAGATGGTCATTCAAAGTCCATGTGTGGCTTGAGATTTCTATTTGTGTACTTGGATTTCTCCTACTGTGAGGTCTACCACTACCCGTGTTTTTCAGGAAGGCCTCTTGGAGACCTTCCTCCTATTATACCATGTGATTGGGAGGTTTTCTTGCTTTTGGTTATCTGTAAATGTTTTATGTAAGTTGTTTGTTTTCCTATTTTTCTCCTACTTCTTACTAGATCCCCAAGCTCGGGGGTGGCCTTGAAAAGGCCTAGGTTGGGAGGTGAGCCTCCATGGTAAACCTTATCATGTTTTCAGGTTTCTGCTAGATGTATGACTGTAGATTACCCTTTTATGGAAGATGAGTACCATTGGAAATTATGGCTTTTTATGATCTTCGTAGTGCAAAATTTTCATTATGGAAAGGTTGAAATGAGACCTTAAGAAAATTATAATCTTCAATTATTTGTAATATTCTTATCCCTTAATGGAAACATGGATATTTGGTCATATCTTGTTATAAGTTGTAAGGAATAATAAGAGTCACTATTGTACACTTGATATTCCATGAGAAAAATAAACTCCTCCATTTGATATAAGTGAATATGTAAATTTGTATTTCTTAGAGTGTACTAAACTTAAGATTATTGTAGGCATTAATTTTCTTAATGGGGAAATTGATTTCTTTCCTTATTTAGAATTTTATCTTTGATTAAATGATTTATTTTCTTTTCATCAATGTCTAAATAAAGGAATTTATCTTGTCCTAGTTCTTATTATAAATCTATGAGTTCAAATATTTTGAGTTGAGATTCTACATTGTTAATGTTGCAATACTTAATTTAGTAGTTTATCCACTTCATGTGAGAATAGTTTAATATACTTATGTAATTAAATGTGTTTTATAGTATTATTCAAAACTTAGATATTTTTATGAGATTATTCAAAAAGAATATAATGCTCAATTCTAAAATTCCTTCCTATAATATATTCGGAAAATTATGTAAATACTAGTTATTTAATAAAATTTTAAAGATATCATCCTTAGATGCTCTCTATTTCGACACAGAGAATTAATTTACACCAGTCATTTCTTTTGGATGAAATAATAATAATAATAATGACACATTGATAATATTTATCATTTTTAGAAACCTTTGTTAGTAATAACTGAGAGGAGGGGTGAATTAGTGGCCTCAAAAATTAATCTTTAAATCAATCCTTCAAACTTAGTACCACAAAATTATACCTCTAGTTATCTTTAGTCCTATAAGATGAATGCCTTGAAATACTTATATCAAATTTACTACTTGTCAAAATTGTTTGTAAAACCTTCTACTATATGTTTACCGATAAGAAGTCTTTCTATTTACTGAAATACAGTAAATAACTAGTGTATATTGATCAATCTAGATTTACTTATGTGAAACACAAAACAATAAAGTAATGACTCATAGACACATGACACATGGATTTTGAACGTGGAAAACCTGTTAAGGGAAAAACCACTGGGACTAGTACCCCAAATTTTTACTCTTCTGAAGTCATCTCGGTGAAGAGCCAACCCTGTTAAAGGTTACAAACACACTGTTAGGTGTGACCTTGTTACATGATTTAAATAGATAGTTTTTCACTTAGTATCTAGCATCTAATGCTACCATCCTTGATCAAACACTCACTTGGCATGTCAATAGGTATCAGGCATATCCAATGCTACTTTGTATGATCAAACTTTTTGATACTCCTTGGGATGTATCTCAGTTAGAAAATACTTTTAAGTCCTGCTCGGTTAAGATGCTTAATGCTTCAGTGGTTAAACTGAAATAGTAAATTGATCTATTCACATATACAACTTGAATTCAAAATTTTCAAATCTATTGTAAATGCATTACCTTTCTGATCAATGTTATCAATTCAACAACTTTGCTCCACACTGTTTTTCTCTATGATGTTGTATCACTGTTCGTCAGTGTCTACAAAATTTATCTCTTTCCCCAGCTTTATTGATTAGGTCTGAATGAAGACTTTCTTCTCCTTCAGAATCTCTTCAGCATCTATTCTCATGTCACTCCCCCTTATTCATGATGAATAAGCTTGTCTCATATATAGACATGATTTCACAATTTCTTGTCTTTCTTGAGCTTGGCGTGATCCACAGTTCTTGTTGTAGGATTTGAGAAAGACAAATACACAGAATGCCAAGAACACCTGCATGCAAAATACCTAAAGCTGAAAGTGAAACCTGTGAGAGAGAAGCTAGGGTTTGGAAAATCTCATCAGAGTGAGAGAAAATTGTTATTTCCCAAAAGAATGAATTACAATAATTACAAAAAGCGGCTTATAAGGTGAGAAACCCTAAAGCCGGAGAAAGCTAGGTTTGTGCATTTAATAATTAATAAACATATTAATTATTATGCACCTAAATGACAAGCTTAAGTGAATAGAATAATAGTGTACTTTAATAATTAAACCGAATAGATTTAATTATAAAGACTAATGTACTATTACTCTAACACCCCCCCTTAAGCGAAGCTCAGGAGGAAACTAACCTAGCACAACTATGAAATAAAAAGAAATGGATCCCGGCAACAAGGCCTGATCAGGTACCCAACTGCAAAGAAATCTCTATAAATCGGGGAAATAGAGAAAACCCAGTGGGAAAAACCCTACCCCAAAAAGAGATACAACAACATGCTGAAAAAACATGAAGGAAGGAAGGCCTCAACAAGACCCCCCAAGGACAACTTCCGTCACCCCAAG